>ML778302.1:513706-534260 GCA_009831015.1 Picea engelmannii | reverse complement strand
GGAAACCCATAAAGGGAGAAAACCTCTTCTTCTTCGAAATGATAGGCAGTCTTTTAAGTTCTGTACATCATCTATAATTGAGCACCAACTCAATGTGAGGCTACTACCTCTGTTTTACAAGCTGCAACTTGTTTGAGAGCACTAACTCTTTGGTTTCTCTAGCACCCACTAGAAGGAAGCACCAACTCCCTTAATGTTCCAGCACCAACTGGATGGAAGCATCAACCTCCAGTTACATAGGATCCAACCTGTATAATAGAAAACACTTGTTCTCCCTTGCACCACCCTGCCACCCTGGTTTCTCTGGCTACAACCAGATGGAAGCTACAACTTCCTGTGTCCAAGATTTCACTTGAACTTCCGAGGAAAACAGTCCTCCCGAGCACCTCCCAACCTCCCTAGAATATGTATGAATAAATAAACAGTCAACTACACAGATAAATCAATTCTTACCAATCTTTCTTTGTTCTGTAAATCTGGTCTTCTACTAACTATTCTGCTATTCTTCTCTTCCTTTGTCTATTCAGCAGGTCTGCTCTACATCAACTTGTTCTGTCATTCTGCTCTGCTTCTGCTTCTGTTCATCATCTATTACTCTTCTCTGAGTTTCATCTCACACTGTGCATATTTTCAATCTCACACAACACATTCTATAATTTTTCCTTTATTACAGTTTCATTCATTTTTCATACAGAACGACCAACCTCACGCTGTCTGTCTCATTTTCTTTTATACACTCTCACAACGGTTCAAATTCCCATCTCTTTGGACAAAAGGAAGACAACTGTCTCAGCAACTGAAACACCAACTAATCGGCAATCATGAGTCCGTTTCACTAACAGATTCGAAATTGAGGAGTTAACTATGAGAGAGAACAATAACCCTCCGATCAACACTTGATCTGACGGTTCAGATCATTCTGCGATTTCGCATATCACGATTTCGACATTCCTGATGTTCAATGTTCTTGTCACTTACAAATCCCGATCCACGAAACTCCGTAAAGAAGTCGGATCAACAGTCCAGATCACATCTTGATCTGACGGTTCAGATTCAATCGAGATTTCACACATCGTGATTTCGACACTCTTGACGTTCAGTGTTTTTGTCACTTCAAAGTCCCGATCCATGAAACTCTGTAATGGAGTCGTATCAATGGTCTAGATCACATCTTGATCTGACGGTTGCAATTATGTCGCGATTTCGCATATCGCGATATCAGGATTCTTGATGTTAATATTATTTGACATCTCCAACACTTGATCCTCGAAACCTTGAAATGGACTTGGATCAACGGTCCAGATTCAATATTGATTCAATGGCTGCGATTAAATCGCTATTTCGCAATTCTTGTTGCATTGTTTCTTCTCCCTCTCCATGTCGCGATTCGCGAAACTCCTATATGGAGTTGGATCAACGGTCCAAATCTGATCTTGATTCAACGACTACGATTGAATCGCGATTTCGCATATCGCGATTTTGACATTCTTGTTGCATTGTTTTCTTGTCTCTCCATGTTGTGATTCACGAAACTCCAACATGGAGTTGGATCAACGGTCCATATCTGATCTTGATTCAATAGCTGCGATTGAATCGCGATTTCGCATATCGCGATTTCGACATTCTTGTTGCATTGTTTTCTTGTCTCTCCATGTCGCGATCCGCGAAACTCCGATATGGAGTTGGATCAACGGTCCAGATCTGATCTTGATTCAATGGCTGCGATTAAGTCGCGATTTTGCATATCGCGAAATCGGGATTTCTGTGGATGATATTACTTGACATCTCCAACTCTTGATCCCTGAAACTCCAACATGGACTGGAATCAACGGTCCAGATTCAAACTTAATCTGATGGTTGAGATTAAATCACGATTTCGCATATCGCGATTTCGAGAGGTTAGGGAACATCGTTCCTTTGACTCTTCAGTCAGTGAAATGACGATCTATCCCCATGTGTCCTACCCGTAAATGGACGGTCCTCCTTCTTTTAGAATTTTGTACGCCCACTTCTCCTTGTACTTTAAAGAGCGTGTAGGTTCTCCTTGATCCAACGATGGTCGGGTCCTGCGCTTGGATCTAACATCTGAGATCTGTCCTCCTCTTTAGTGCGCTCTTCTTGTCTACATTCAGATCTAACGACCCTTGTTCTATCAGGAATTTGAAGGGGATCCAACAAACAAAAATGCTTCTCAAACCTTACGGGCCTACTTCTTCAGCATGCTCTTATTCAGATCTGACAACCATCGAGAATTCAGGAAGAGATCCAACAAACACGGTTGTTTCTCTTCCCCAATTATCACTGCACCGCTGATCATCGCTGTTGTACTCAAGCCATCATCACTACTGTACTTGCCATCAATGACAAGTATACACTTCCTGTAAAACATGCCAACAATCCTCTGTACATTCTTCCTGTACTCATGTCATCTTTACTTATGCCCGTCTGTTACATTCTTCCTGTACTTATGCCATTTGCTATCTGTTAAATATTTTCCAACACTTGTTTCATTCAACGAAATAATTTGATTGCAATCACCACAGTCATATACTGTTTGGGCAATATATTAAAATTTGTAATGGATATCGCATTACCTGGCAATATCTTTTCTGCATGTTTCTGGACAATTTGTGGAGGAATAGTCAGTGTCATTGTCATCATGGCCTCCTTGTCTATCATGTCATCATGCATAATGGATCTACTTTTGTTTTCTTTGTCCAAGTAGGTGCTATAGACGACCATTATGTCCCCAAAGAACACTTGTCCAGTTCGGCGGTTGTTCAAGCCCTCTATTGATAGTACTTTAGATGTTACAACTCTAGACCTAGTGACAATTTTTGAACAAGAAAACTAAAGTGAATGGTAGTATGCATGTTTTTTTTTTGTGTTCTTCTTTCACTGGCATAAATCTACAAGTACACACATATAGCTTGGATGAACTACGGAGCCAGAGTTTTGAAACCACACCTCTTAGTCTGTAGAACATGCATCATGTTCAGCGTCTCACTTGTACTTGTAGATACTTCTTGCGAGCTGCATACCATGTATTGCAGTTGATGAATATATAGCCGAGGATATTTTTTTAGTAAACATAGTAAGATCAGAGCATATGCATCTTTACCTTTGGCCTTGTCGGTTTGCTGATGTCTGGGATGACTGACTGCTCATGCCCATGTCACTAGACCAAATTTTTCTTATGTAATCATGTGCAGATGAACATCAGGACTAAACAAGCATATGCATTGTATATTGTCCATCGCAAGGACTAAATAACTGTTAAATTGTATGCATCTGTTTTTTTTAACTGGACAAGTGTTTGACAATAAACAGGGCGTGAGAGAAGGTCACCATGGCCAAGCTATATATCCCAGACCCCCGGAAGGCAGGGGAGCAATCTTCAACCTGCCATCTTGGCACCCACAATCGAGAAAGTAGGTAACTATGGAACAAGGTGTTGGTGTCTAAAGATGTCATAAAAACAACCCTAGTTTAAGATTAATTTATCAACCCAGAGATTCGCCTTTTATCTCAAGAATATCAGCATAGTTTATGCAGGTAGCCTAAAATCGTGTAGTTAAACCAAATCTGAGTTCATCAACAATCAAGTTCCTCAAACGTTCACCAAAGATTCTAAGAACTAAATGGAATTGAAATCTGATTACTAAGATGTTGTAAAATGGAAAGGAACTAATTAATCTATTGAATTCACTTAACTAGAAAGCAGTAATTGAATCTAAGTAAGGACTTGCAAAATTAGCTATCAATTATGAATTCTGATTACTGGAAAGGAAAAAGGAAATAACGAATTACTCTATCTACGGAAAGAAACAACAATTATAATCTAATCAGAAGGGACAACTAATGTAACTTTTACCAAAAGGAACAACTATTGTAACTTTAACTGAAAGGAACAACTATTGTAACTTTAACCAAAAGGAACAACAATCGTAAATCTAAGGAAAAGGAATAGGGCGGATGAAAATATGAGGAATTGTCAAGCAACAACTTCAGAAATGGAAATCATAATGGCAATCATTAATACTTGAGGGAAATGTCTGTCTTCTATACGCAAACAATCATAAAATCATTCACACACTTATGCATTTATCCTTGGCTATTGTAAACGAGATCTGAATCACAAAATAGAAATCAAACTTCAAACTAATACAATTACAGAACGATACAGTAACTCCTTCAGTTTGGGCCCTCGGTCTTCAAAAGTACTGCTACGAGAAGCTCATAACACAGAAATGGTAGAAACACTCATAACTTTCATTGATTCCATAGCTAGTGAAACATTTACAAAAACTGCTTGCGCAGAACAATTCTGAATCTAAATGCTTGAATGCATTTTTTTTCTCCTTTTTTCTGGATCTATTACCCTCTTATATATTACAATAATCTGGGTAAATCAAGCTATCCCGAGGATTGAAATATCCTCAGGATTGCTTTACTATTATAAAATTACAATATATAAAATGCATTATCTTCAAACTACTTTGCGCCTAAAAAGTCTTCGACCTCCAATAGCTTGCGCATAGCCAAAATCTCTTTGGTTATCTTTGACAGTGATTTATCCAATTCTGCAACAAAATCAAACCATTCTAATTGTAATTTAGAATCTATTTAATAAAACTTCAATAACAACCCTAAGAGACATATTAATCATGTTCTTTCCTATTTATCCCTAACTATCTGAAGAATCAATCAAAATCATATCATGAACTGTGGGAAAAAGGAAGATATGTATACCTTTTTCGTAACCCAACATACCCCCCAACTTACCTTCTTGCATGTCCTCATGCAAGCTAGAGTCTTTCATGTAAAGTAGTTATACTGTAGGGAGGAAACGTTGGTTCACCAGGTCTCCTGAAACCATTGTTTCTTTTGATTTCGTCAAAAGCGACGTCCTGTCTCTTTTTATTAATTTGATAATCCTTCTGGTAAGTTTCTGGAGGAAACCAGAGGAGAGGGGGGTTATACCTACATCCCATCCAAGCAGGTCCTTCCTCCTGGTGTAGTCTAGAATACCTTTCCACTCTGAAGGTTGTTGCAAAGAAATTCCTATATCCAAAGGGCTCTCTACTTTTAACCTCGTCGGAGGATGCATCCCATATTAGCTTGGAAGCAGCAAGAGATTCTTCCTTGAGTTCTCTAAAATATGTGATGCCTGAACGAATGACATGTAAATGGATAGGAGCCAATGAGTCCACAACCCCTGCCCTTTTCATGAAGGTCTTATGTCGCATGATGGCTGGGAAGGATTTTGGAGGCTCTCCTCTAATCCAAAGATCTAAACCAGTTTCTTAGTTTATGAACATTGTGTGAGCCTTACCCCATCTGACCTGGTTCCTAGTAAAGGATAGGAATGCCTGGAACTGTATGTCCCCTATGAAGAGGGCAGGGTTGTCTTCTCTAACTTCTTCCAAAATGAGATTATGAAAATATAATTCACACAGAAGGTATTGGACCTTCTCTTCCTGATCTCCGAAACATGAAATAAATTCTGGAATAGTGGCAAATGAAATGGGCTTACCTGCTCTGATGGCCTTCACTCTCAACAATAGATACCGTTCCAACAAGAATAAAACATAATTAGTGGAAGGGGCTCTGCAATTGATGGCATCAGAGTAGACATCACAAATGTGTTTGATTTGCTCCAAATATTTTTCCAATTGGGTTTGCACCTTTTTTATCTTCTCTTGGGCTCTGGTAAGCGCAACATAAGTCTCACCCTTTGTTGTTGTCAAGTCCTTCAATTCTTTAACAACCCTTTGATATTCAGTCCTAGTTACCATTTCATGTTGGTGCTGGACCAATTCTTGCTGTGCTTGTGTAAGTTCTGCATTTAGTCTATCGATGATGACACTCTGTGCTTGAGATTGAGATGCTTGGTATTCTTCCATAGCACTCATCTCTTCACTGAATTGAGTCAATGCTTGATGGGCTTGTCCCAATTCTTCTTTTAGCTTATGAATGATGGCACCCTGTGCCTGAGATTGGGATGCTTGATATTCATTCATTTCTTCTCTAGAGCGAATTAATGCTTGTTGGGTCTGTGTAATCTCTACTTCCAGTCTATTCATGATAGTACTCTGATCCTGGGACTGCTTTGTTATAGTTAGTATTTCGCCTCTGTTTTGAATCAGGGTTTGTTGAGACTGCAGTAGTTCTTCCTCCAATCTCCTAATAGTATCATTTTTCTCAAAGAGTTGAGTTGTTTCCTCTAAAATTGGAGTGTCTGTCTGTATCCCAACATCAACCGTCTCTTGTGTTTCTACAGGAATTACATCTTCATCCTGAACTACTACTTCTTCTACCATTAATTCCTTAGGGTTTGTCTGTATCCCTACAGAATTTGTACTAACTGCTTTCTTAGGAAGAGGGTTTCTTCCTTGCATTCTACCCCTTCTGTTTTTCTTTCTTCTGTGGGCCTTCTCTGCTAGTGCTAACTGATTCCTCAATTCCTTTATACTCTCCTTGAGCTTTCCCACCTTCTGCTTTAATACCTCATCTTTCTTAGCCTTCTTCTTCAACAATTTGTTTTCTTTCTTTAATTTCCTAATTTGTTTTCGGTTTTTGGATGATTTCTGTTTATAAGGGATCTCGAGGTCTTCTTCATTCCGGCCAGCAGATGGTTGTCCCTCTGTTCCTTCCAAGTGCTCTGGTTGTCCAAGAGGGTTTCTCATTTCAAAAAGAAATTCCTCCTGTGCTGTGTCATCTGTAAAAGAAATTTCGATATCAGGAAAGTCTTCAGCTGGTTGTGAAGAGGAGGTTGGTTCTAGGTCTTTTTTCGGATTATTTTCATCTCTGTCAGTTAAGGTTTCTAAGTTCCCCAAAACCTGAGCTATTTTTATCTCATAGCTCTTCAAAAAGTGTCTTGTCAGGTGTTCTGCTATAGGTTGGGTGTCTCCCTGATTATCCTTTTGTGTTGTCTGCTCTGCTTGCTTAATTGCTTGAACATTTTCCTGTAAAGGTTGTTCTATGAAATTCTGAAGTTCTTCAGGGTGCTTTGTTGCATCCTGAATTACTTCAGTCGTTTCCTGAGTTTGTCTGCTTCTCTTCCTTGTCCTAGGGGGCGATCTAGAAGAAACCATTGTTCTCTTCTTCCATTTTGTTAATGCTTGTGTCTGTGAGGTCTGGGCCTCAGTGATTTGAGCAAGGTCTGCTTCAAGTTCATTTTGAGGCGGTGGAATTTCTCTTTGGGTGGTAGTCGCCTGCTCCAGTTGTGGAGGTCTATTGGCCTCAATCAGATTCTCCCAAGTCAACTGAGTTTGACTTAATGATTTATCCACTATTAGTTTAACTAATCTATGGTGGCTGATAACAATAACAGGATCTTTGGAATTTTGTGTTCTTAAGGAAACTTCATGCAGTATGGTATTCAGGAAGAAAGGTAAATTAAGTACTAACCGTTGCTTCAAGGTTGCCAACAATTTGAGATGGCGAGGTTGAATTACGTTGTATCATCCATTGCAGGTGAGGTACCACTGAACTATCCCCACCAGTTCCTTCCATGGTTCACTGAGGGTACTAGGATTAAGTCCCTTTCCTTTTTTAATCCAATTCTTCCCCTGGTTCTGTGAAAGATTCCACAACTTCCCTCAGCTTCGTGTATTTCCCTGTCCATTGAATGCCTGTGTTAGGAAGGCCTATAACTTTTGCTATGATTTCTGGGGTAACTATGATTTGTATGCCTTGCACCTTAGAGATGTCTCCTTGCAGGTTTTGAAAGAATTCAAGAGTGACATTTGTGTCATATCCTTGCAAGCAGCTGAAGTACTCGGTCCATCCTAGGCGATATAGGATTTCTCTTGCCTGTTCTGTAACCTGAAGTAATGTCGGCTCTCTGCGCACACTTCTGCCACCCATATTTCTGTGAAAAAGAAAGAACGATTGTCATTCCTGTTTACAAATTTGGTTAGACCAGCTTTGGAGAAGCAGATGCCAAAAATAGAAAATATCAACACCAACAAATGTATAAAGACGTGGGTTTCGTATTTATTACAATCATTACATCTAGTTGGGAAGTGTGCCGAGCATCCCCCTCATTAATGTAGAGGTCGTCTTCGACCGTCAATGTAGGCAGAAGTAATGAGTGCAGTTATTTTAGGGTGAGAGGTAATGATTGCGTTGTCGCCACCGATAGGGACTAACCATATATAATTTTCAAAAAAACACATGCCACCAAAAATCATTTAAACAATAGTCTATTTGGTGTGTAGAATTTGTAAATTTATTATACCTATGTTAAAAAAAAATGATTTATGGATAAATCAATCAAAAATAAATTAAATCCGTTCATTTGTTTTTTTATATTCCACGTAGCATAATATTGTTACTTTTCCAGGTGATTGAGTATAACTGATAAGATAGCCTCATTATTTGAGTAAAGGAGATCTAGAGACATGCAGAAACTTGGTATTTTGAGATAATCTTCCATACCACAGGTAGAGCCGCTGTTGCCAGCAGGGGTCCATAGCCTTGGCAGGGTTTCCTTTTAACCCTTAGATGAGCCTGTATCCTTAGTACACATGCAAATCATCTTTTTCCAAAAATACCATTATCCTGGTTTGGTAGCCAAATGATGATAATGCCACTCACTAGATTATAACTTAAGTGAACAAGCCATATCGTGATGAGACCTCTTGTCCTTTGACAAAAGAAAATGTCAAAGACCATTTCCCTGGTGTTGTAGCCATAGTGGGAATGTCACATAGGTTAGTATCATATGATCGTGGTAGGTTGGATCGTGATGAGACCCCCGGTTCTTTATGAAAAAGGTTTTTGTTGTGTATCTTTATTTATCTGTATCTTTTCTTAATAAATATTTGAATTGTATTTTCCCAAGAAGACCATTATCCTGGTTTGGTAGCCAGATGATGATAATGCCACTCACTAGATTGTAACTTAAGTGAACAAACCAGCTCATGATGAGACCTATTGTTCTTTGACAAAAGAAAATGTCAAAGGCCATTGCCCTAGTGTGGTAGCCATAGTGGGAATGTCACTTAGGTTAGTATCCTATGATCATTGTAGGTTGTCTCATGATGAGACCCCCCATTATTTATGGGAAAATTTTATTTTATATATATATANTTTTAAGGGAGGCTCATCTACTCCTTAAGAGTAAGGGATGGTATAAGGAAGTGTAAAGATGCCAAGTAAAAGTGTGTTGAAGACTTCTTATAATATAGAGGCAGAATATCATTCAGGTATATTTTTATATATAAGGGAAATAAACAACTTATGGTGGCAATCAATTATGAATGAGGTTTAAGATATTTCAGAGAGATTATTCCACGATTTTTTTTTTTTTTTGATAAGGTGTGAGGGACCATCCACAAAATAATGACAAATCGTTGTAATGACGATTAGAAACAGTGCTGGTGAAAATTATTTGATGAAATCCACACTTACAGAGGAATGGCTAGCGTTTGAATAGTAAAGAAGGGAACGACAATCTCACGAAAAGGACCAACAGTTGTTCCGTTCAAAAAGGAACAACAGTTGTGCGAAAAAGGAACAACAGTTGTTCCGTTCGAAAGGAGCAGCAGGCGCGCGAAAAGAAACAACAATTGTTCCATTCAAAAAGGAATAGTAGGTGTGCGAAAAGGAACAACATTCAGCGACAAAGAAATATGTTCTTTCGCCTCTAAACATTACTAATTCATCATTTGTTGTTGCATGTAAGCTAAAGGGTAAAACTCTTGTTTTAATGCAATAACAAAATCATTCCAGGAAGAGATTGTTTTACCACTTTTCTTAAGATCATATCTAGTTTTGCTTTCCCACCATATGAGAGTTGTGCCTCCCAATTTGAGACTTGCTAGTTGGATCTTAGTTTCATCATCAACAATCTTTTGTATCCTGCAATAGACTTCTAATTGTCTCACCCAATTATCTAGCTTTTCTGCATCTAATTCACCATCATAAGTGGGTAATTGAAACTTTACATCTAACTTTAATAAAGGAATATCAGAAGAATGATAAGTTTTCTTAGGTTTCTTATCCTTGGAGGGACGTACCCTTGCTTCACTTGTATATGACGAGGATGAAGGAGAAGAATGTTTTGAAGGTACACCACCTCCAACTCCTCCTTCTGCTCTTATTGAAGATTCACCTTCTTCAAATTTTGGATTTCTTCACTGACCTCTTTCATGGTAAATCTCCTCTACCATGGCTTGCATCAATTTAAATTCCTCAAAAAAGTCATCTTTAGATTTGAAGGGACCCAATTTTCATGGCGAAGACATATCTTGCTTATGTGGTCGCCTTTGAATCTCTGTGTCAAGAGCCTCAAGTTGGCCTTCTCCTTGCTTGAGTTTTTCTCTAGTGAGCATCCAATGACTGCAATTCCTATCAAAACTTCAAAACCAAATTCTATGATACCATAAACTTGATCCAAAAATGAAGGCATTACTAATAAATCACAAGTTAGTTTAATGCATTTTAGGCATCGGATCGTTAAGAATGTGAAATACATAAAGCTTATTATTTGGTTGCGGAATATCAAATGTGACTTTAACTTGATGCTTATTAATGAATAAAGAGATCATCCATTAATATCCATGCTGAAAATGAAGAGAATAGAACAAAAAAACAGAAAGAGAAATAGAGACAAGAGGTTGATAACGGAGTTCACCAATCCTTGGCTATGTCTCCGGGCCCACTTCCAAGTGGAGGACCTCTTTATTGCTCTTTAAAATGCTCAAAGTTCTCTTACATAGGCTCTTTTGTGTTACATAATGTGATTCATATATGCTGTGCAAGACCTCCTTGCTCAGATTCAAGCATGCTCCATCAAATTCCTCTAAAAAACATGGCAAAAATGAACCTCAAAACATGAGAAAAGGCCAAAATTTACAAACTGCCCCTTCAAAACCCTGCATCAAAAAGTCTCCTCAAGGCTTCAAAAGACCTAGTTTTTATAGTTTTTAAGGCTCATATGAGGAATCCCAACTTCCCTCAAGATCTAGCCTCTTTTTGGGATCAAATCTCCCTCCAAATGGCCAAGATATGCTCAAAAAACCACTTTCTGGTCCAAAAATCAGGCAAAATCAACTCTGTATAGTTAAAAAACCCACTTTTAATTAAAATTACACAGAGTATCCCCCTTGAATATGCGCACGCCCCTTTTATAAGGTCACATGAGATTCATATGGCCAAGCGCTAGCCCAAAGGGCTAAGCGTTGGCCCCTTAAACACGCTAGCTCTTGGATTCGTGGGCACATTCCATGGGACTGTCGGTCTAAAAGATGAAATCTTCACGTGAAAATTGTGGAGTGCCCAACCCATATGGTTGTGGTCGCATAGGCAGGTAAATCCATGGGCTAGGGCTTAGCCCCAACCCCCTCCTTTTTGCACCTCATATAATAATGCACTTTATATAATTTTAAATATGTTACATTTAATAAGTCACATATTGGCACATTGGTAAAAGCTTCTCCCCAAAGCGCTTCAGCTTAGGGGTAGTCGTGGGTTCAAAACCCATGGACCCCCAAACTAATTTTTGGAACTTGCCATATGAATTGCTGATTGGGTGCCACGTGGTAGCCCAGTCTGGGCCACGTGGCACTTCTTCATTTTCCAGCAAAGTGCTACATGTCAACCTCTGAGTGGATCTGCCCTGTGCCCAATCAGACTGTTGTTGTGTTGCCACATGTTTCTGCCACATCAACATCATTAATTTTTCTTTGGTGATGTCATGCTGATGTCAACATTGACTTTTTTCTAGTCCTTTGACTTTTTAGTTATTTGAGAAAACGATCAGAGTGCGGTAACTCTCACATACAGAGCCCGTTTGAGAAAGTAAATATACTGTTGGAATCAGCGCGACGAGCCGGTCGCAATGGAATAGTTTCATTCAATTCCGAGAACTTTTATTTTTGAGCATTTTTTGAGCCTAGGGAGCCTCCTGGATCATCAAGCCTATTGGAGGACATCGCCTCATGTAAACATTTTAGTTGTCAGGGCTATTGAGGCATCTCGAAAAAAGTGTCAATACATTTCAACAAAAATACATCCACCAAGGATGTTATAAACTTTGGAATTCACAATCACTATAAACCTTGGATATCAAAACATTTCAATATTCTTAGTACATATCAAAACTTACAAATATATTCAACTAGAAAAAAATGCTAATACAAGCATTCGAACTAATGCTAGCATTAATCCACCTTCAAGCAATATACAAGAAAAATATATGATTCAAAAAGACTATATACGAGAAAAAGTTTGGATATGTTGCCATATAAAACATTGGGAATAACAAAGGAGACAATAACACCTCCAATCTATTATCTAATCAGATCAGTACATATATGGTACTTTTTATTATATAAAAATATATGTTTTTAATTCCCTAGCTCCAACAATAGGTATTATTCAAATATTTATGGTCAAAGGACAAACTAATATGTAGTCAACGACTTATCAATCGCTATAGTCCCTCTATGCCTACGACAGGGACTAATAATGGAGAATAATTGAGTAATGTATCATTAGTAGGGGTCAAGGTGTGAGGATGATCATCGTAGATTTCAAAGGAAAAAAGGACATTGAATTTGTATGGGGTATATAATATGCCACATACCATGAGGCAAAGGTCTTACTAACTTACCAAGGTCTCCAAATATTGTTTAAATGATTCATTATTGTCGATAATGTTATTAGTGATTCTATAGTTGTTTTTCAAACCATTATAATTAAGAAAAAGGCATTTAAACCTAAATTCAAGTTAATAACCAACTTGATACAACAATTCCTGGGTTTCCTTTCAAGGAAAATTAGATTAGATTTAGATTTTAGGGAAATTCTTGGGTTACTTGAGTTAAATGGAAAATTATCCTAAAGGTACCAAAATGGGGGAAAATTATCCTAAAGTTAACAGAATGAGTTAAGAAGATTCATTAAACCTCCTTAATGATCTTATTCATTAATTCTAAATTAAAAGAGGGGAGATTTTTCCACTCCACTTTGTCACATCAAAATCATCAAGAAGAAAAGGGGAATTACATGCCTCCCACATTGCTCCCTCTCCATTTATCTCTGTCTCATGAGAGCTATTATGAATAGTAGCATTATTATTCCCTGCCTCCATCTAGGGACTATAGTAAGAATAAACAACGGTGGAACCTGGAGCTACAACTGGAGATGATTGTTCTGCGAGATCCGCACTTGCAACTGACACTATAGATAAATTGGATGGAGAAGCAATAGCAACTAGATTTAGAGCAGTTTGTTCATTGTAAACTGGGGATTAGTGACTGGATATAGAGCCACATGAACAGTTGGAATGGTCTAAACCATTGTCACAACAGTGGTGACTGTTATCACGCAATTTGTACTTATCCGAGAGGGAAAGGAAAATGGAGGGAAAATTGGCGTAACATGAGGTTGTCCTATCATTGTTACCTTAATAAGACACCTCTTTCTATTTAGGGGTGAAATCCCAGGGGAGATGTTCCTGGTGATCTAGGGGTTTGAGAACGCAAAGGTTGAGGTATCAAGAAAATTATCCCCTCTCACAAGTCACACTGATCAAAAAGTCCCAAAGTTTTACCAATATGAAGCAGTGATATGCTTAAGTGTACCTTCCCATAACAATACAACAAGAAAACACTATTTTTCAAGTACAATTGATGTTAGTGCTTTGTAAAACCTTGGACTTTTCAATGAAAGAAATAAGTTGATAAAATATGAAGCAAACAGAAATCTATAACAACAATGTATATATGATAATGTCTTCACAATCAATGCCTTAAACAAGCTTCAAAATGAACAAAATTGATGACCTAACAATAGTAATATGCTAGCAATTTTCAGAAGCTAATGAGGCAATGTAAAAATCAACTTTAATAATTGCGTTTGGGAGATTTTATTGTTGTAATATATGGTTGTAGCTTACTTTTGTAACAACAACAAGAATGTTAGTAGATTAGTCTAATCTAGGGTTAGGAAAGGTTAGCAAATAGCTTGAGGTTTAAGATTTAAAGGTTGTTCTCATCAATCAATCAAGTATAATGTCTAGATCAGTGTCTTTAGGGCTAATGGAGTCACTTTTTGCAACAACACTATTGAAGGAAACAAATGATAATATGTGATCTAAGGACAAGAGGGATGATGGTTGAGGTGTTGGTAACCCAAGGCCTCAATAAACAAACCCTAGAAGAAAAATGACTACTAGGGAGTAGGTAACCCTAGGCCCTAGTGGTTTTCCTCCTTCTTTAGCTCAATTTTGAAATGAATAAAATATTGATGAAGCAAGATGCTAGAGTGCTACATTGGTAGGGCTCTAGCATATGCTTCAAATGATGGATTTTTCTAGCAAAATCTAGTAGGTGTAAATCTACTGAGACAAGGACAATAACATGCGCTTAATCTCCTAGGGTTTTAGGCTAGCACTTTCATAATCTTAGAAAAATGCAAAGTAAAGATACTATAACCATTCAAAGGAAAGAAGAATTGCATAAATTCACTTACAATCACCAAGAATAATCTAGCAAATACCCTAGTTGAAGACTTTCCACCAAGAAAATGCCAAAAAACACAAATATAAGCCTCCTCCAAGAGTTGTGTACCACTTAATTTCAGCCAAAGAGCCTTAAAGAGGCCGAATTTCAGACCTCACAAGTGTGAGTGAAAGAATGATGATAAAATACAAGAGATTTCTCTCTTATTTATACAATCAAAATGACCTTTAATTACAAAATTAGGTCAAAAAGGCTGACATGGCTAGTTTACATCAAACATCTAGTTTTTACATAAAATTATCAAATTAAACCCTAATTTTATCTTTTTAGGGTGACGTCATGCCCCTCCTAGAGTGACTTTAGCCTCCTTGTTGGAACGTTAGCCCTCCAAGTGAAACGTTGGGGGTCAAAACCCCTTAGGAACTGCCACAAGTGCCAACCCAAATAGTCCTCAAGATGGACACCTCAACTGGCTGACGTCAAGGCTCTCAATGATGACGTCAATTGCCTTCAAGAGATAACGTCATGGTGGGAGGGAAATACCCCCCTAGGTCTAGGCCTACCAAGTTTTCCCTGATGGAACCTCCTCCTCTCTCTCTGGCACAAGCCTCTGGTATATGTTTTCCCCTGGCTGGGGTCTCAACATCCATCTGGTGGGATTTTATCCCTATGGAGGTCCAAGCTAATCATCTCCCCATATGTACCTGTCCGTCAGGTGTGGCCCCGTAGCAACAAAAAGTACACCCTCCATGGGCTCATAAGTCACATGGATCATAGAAATGTTAATCAAATCTAATAATCAAGTTACCCAAACATGTGCATAAAATACCCCTTTCCCAGACAAATGCTCAAAGACGTTATGTTATTCTACAAGTCAGGTTTGGAGAAGGTTTCAGGATGTCCTATTGGGATAATTATCCTTAGGTGTGGGATGTCTCAGGTGAAGACCAATAGAGGTCATGTAAGTGCATGATATGGTATGGGGATGTTTGGGCAAGGGATGCAGTGATGATAAGGAAATGTAGGTCTTGTCTATGGGTGCCTCTGAAGAGGGTGAGCTACACCTTGTTCTGGATGCAAATGTTTCCTGGTCCATTTAATGCCTTTTTACTCTTAGTCTTATTGATTTTTATTTCAAGAGAATAGTTGGGGGACATTACCCTGGCGTGGTGACCAGTGGTGACAATGTTAACCACAAGCATTTCATGGAGATGAGAAGGTTGGATTGTGATGAGACCCCCTTTCTCTTGGATTTGATAAAAAGATCCACTACCTTGGTGTTGTGACCAGTTGAACAGTAGTTTCATATGACTACATGCCCATGGACCTAATATGTTGGCTTGTGATGAGACCCCCTATCCTCCAACTAGGTCTTGAGTTTATTTATTTTATGGGTCCCTCCTTTTTTTACTGAGAATCCTTTTATTGTTTTATCGAGGATCCTTGGGTGAAGCATCTGAAGGTTTGATCTTTTGGATTTTATATTTTTCCAGCTACTTTTACCCTCTAGGCCTTTAGCCCCTTCTCCCCATAAGGCAAGGTACAAACCTTTACTATCTTGGCAAACCCAATGCCCGAACCAATGTAGGGGATAAATGAGTGGGAAGATGATGGAAAGTGATAAGTATGGCAGGAATGGACGATGACCTTTCATGAACCCACCCAATGGAAAATAACTCCTAAGGGAAACAACTTTCTTGGGAATTCTGTCACCCCCCTAGGTATGGACAAGTCAAAAGGCATAAAGTCCAAGCATACGTCATGAAGAAAAAGAGAATTAAATGCACATATTCAAATGTTTTGAGAATCAGAGTGACACATACCATGATACCCAGACTCATTACCTCATGGAGCAAGACCCATTGTTGCTTCAGGACCAGGTCGACTGGATGGATGTTGTTTCTACTGATAGGATGGAGGCACTGAAGAAGAAGGATGGTCCCTCCAGGGCTAGGCTCAAGTCAATATGGCTCTCACTACTCCATGTCTAGGACCTATGGCCCTCAAGACATAATCTCCTTAGTTATCCTTAGGTTAGGGGATATCATCTGGCTCCAACTCGGGTACATGTGCTCATCGTAGAGTGCATGAGAACCTCAAAATATCTGGTATGACCTGTGGCCTACTAGATCTCAACAAAATTTATTACTAATCATTTTGGGTGGTGATATCACCCCTAGATCATATATGATATAATGAAATACAAGTAAACAATCATATGTACAAATGGACATACAACTACTCTAGCATGAAATGGAAATGGTATATACAATGAATGCAAATTCCTACATAATTACCTACACTTACCTTTGAAGTAAAGTCTCTACCCCCTAATGGGGCTTGAGGAGGTGCCCACCAACTGGTAATGGATGTCTTCTTCCTTCCAACGTGGATACATAGTAGGGATCATTGACTAACTTCCTTCCAACTCTGAAGGGACCAAGACAAAATTGTGCACTTCCTTTGACATTAGTAGGCTCTTCCTTATTTGTATCCTACATCCAAACTATATCCCCCTATTTGTAATCCTTGGTCTTAAATTTGGCTGCCTCTTGCACAAAACTGGTATATTGTCTTGAGGAAGTGGGGTGGGATTCTGTTGTGGAGACTTCCTGCTGGGATGGTCTGATCAATATGTGATCTTCTCCTTTCTTTAGAAACTTGACAGTCCCAAATTCCTTGTCCTTATATTTGTCTAGGATTTTTTGATACTCCTCCTTCTTCAGCCATCGTATTTGATCAAATTCTTCCTCTATAGTGAAAGGAATATCGTTAGGGGAAAATACTGGAGGACTTTCTTTGATCGGTTCATGTGTTTCATTAGTTCCAATGTCATTACCAATTTCTTGCACATGGACTTTGGTCATTGGCACATTCAAGAGGTGGCTTATGGTTCCATCATTCATAGGTACATTAATATAGGTGAGATCCATCTCTAAGGTGCCTCCCAACATCACAACAAACTTCCTAGATAACAACATTCCCCACACATCCGGGACATCCACCACCACAATATCCACATGGTTCACTCTCTTGGGGTATCTTCCAAGGAAAAATTTGAAATTCTCAACTACCTCATGAGTGGGTATGTCCCTTGACTCAAAACTGCACACATTCCTGTAAGGTCGTGTGACTTCCAGGCCCAATTTTTCCATGACCTTCAAGGACATCATGTTAGCGCCTGCCCCTGAATCAATCATACATTTGTTAAGGAATTTGTTATTAATCAGTAAGGTCATGAAGATAGGTGGATTTCCATCATACTAAAACCTAAAGTGATCTACTTGTAACATGATAGGAGGGTCCATTGGCTCATCTTAACTTTTGAAAAAAAAATCGAATCGTTCTTTTACAGATGGGACCTTGATGACTTCTCTCAAGGGAATTGTCATGTGCATTTTTTCTAGTGCACCTTAACAATCAAAGTTTTTATCAGTCTTGGGAGAATTCTTAGGAAGAAGTATTATCATGGGTGGAGGTCTTGTTTGTGAAACTACAGGACCAATAGAGAAAGGTTGGTTCATTCTTTCTTTCCTAGTATATACTTGGAATTCTTGCTTCTTCAACTTTTCCCTTGATTCTCAATTAAGTTTATTTATAATATCCATCCTAGCCTTCCTGTCTGCTTCCTTTATTCCTTCTTGATGTTATTCAAGTGTGACATTAAGGAAATATTGAGGGTTTTCAACGGTGGGGTTAACAATGTTTATTTGGTCATGATCACCATTGTTGAAAGGACACTCATGCTCCCAATGTGACTCACTGCATTATAAGCACCAAGGGTTTTCATCTAATACATTTGCAGGGGATAAAGTATTGGCAACCTCTTGATCATTCTTTGGTCTAAAGACTTGGTTCCCTTTCTAGAACTTCCCTTTGTAAGAAACCCCAGGGGCTTGTTGTTGAGCTCTTTCTAGGTTGACAATCCTATTCATCATTAGTTATTGTGTTTTTACCATGCCATCTACAGTCAGTTGTAGATTTTCCAGGCTAGTGATAATGTCTGAGGTAGGTTCAACATTGTGGACTATTTTAGGTTTAGCATCCATTCTGAATCTTGGGGATGAGAAAGGCTCAACTCTAGATGATGAAAGGTTGTCTTCAATCCTTGTAGCTACCTCCTGGGATTCTTGGATTGTTTTAGGGGCTTTATCTATGAGGAGATATCCAAGCTGCCCTGTAAAGGATTTGGTATAAATAAAGAGAAGGAAACTATCAGAAGGATGATGTAAATCTAAGGAAAAGTAACAACAAAGTAAGTTTGATGTAACTTTAACCAAAGGGAACAACAATCGTAAATCCAAGGAAAAGGAACAACGCGGATGAAAATATGAGGAACTGTCAAGCAACAACTTCAGAAATGGAAATCATAACGGCAATCATTAATACTTGAGGGAAATGTCTGTCTTCTATATGAAAACAATCATAAAATCATTAACACACTTATGCATTTATCCTTGGCTATTGTAAAAGAGATCTGAATCACAAAATAGAAATCAAACTTCAAACTAATACAATTACAGAACGAGATAGTAGCTCCTTCAGACTGGGCCCTTGGTCTTCAGAAGTACTGCTACGAGAAACTCAGAACACAAAAATGGTAGAAACACTCATAACTTTCATTGATTCCATAGCTGGTGAAACATTTACAAAAACTACTTGTGCAGAACAATTCTGAATCTAAATGCTTGAATGAGTTTTTTTTCTCCTTTTTTTTCTGGATCTATTACCCTCTATATATTACAATAATCTGGGTAAATCAAGCTATCCTGAGGATCGAAAGATCCTCAGGATTGATTTAATATTATAAAATTACAATATATAAAATGCATTATCTTCAAACTGCTTTGCGCCTAAAGAGTGTTCAACCTCCAATAGCTTGCGCATAGCCAAAATCTCTTTGGTTATCTTTGATAGTTATTTATCCAATTCTGCAACAAAATCAAACCATTCCAATCGTAATTTAGAATATATTTAATAAAACTTCAATAAAAACCCTAAGAGACATATTAATCATGTTCTTTCCTATTTATCCCTAACTATCTGAAGAATCAATCAAAATCATATCATGAACTATGGGAAAAAGGAAGATATTTGTTGGTTGTGGAGCCTGCTTATCTTCCTGATTTAGAGGTCTTTTACTTTCAGCCATGTTTATACCCCATGAAGTATTTATACCCCAGAAGTATGTACACTCTTCCACGCGGGGGAGTGCAGAGGGGGGGCACCCCCTCTGCGGGGTCCGGGGGCGAAGCCCCCGAAGCAAAATTGCGTTGTAAAAGTATATTGTAATTTCATTGTAAATATGGACCGTTCATTATAAGGTTGCAGATCTAACGATAGAGATTATGTTAGGGTTTTTTGCCCTAGAAGGAAACCCTCTTTTATGAGGGAAATGTATTGCAACTATGTATGTTGGTGAGTATTGTATTCTGAGAAAGGAGACTGTGAGAGAAAGAAGAGGAAGTTACAATGGGTTTTGTTGTAGGTTTTATCCCTTCATTTTGCTAGATAATAATAAATAAAGGACTCGACAATTTCTCTGGTGGACGTAGACCACATTGGATGAACCACGTAAATTTGTGTCTCTCTTGTATTGTGTATCTTCTGTGTTTTTTTTCTGCATTTGTTTTATTTTATTGCTCTGTGGTCCTGTTTTTCTAACAACTGGTATCAGAGCGTAAGGTAACTCGCAGGAAAAGAGGGTTCCTGGTTCGAGTGGGAGCAATGTCGGAAGATGGAAAATTTAGGGTCGAGAAATTTAACGACCAAAACTACTAGTTATGGAAGATGCAGATGGAAGATTATTTATATTAGAAGGATCTATTCCTACCATTGAGCGGAGTAGAAAAGAAGTCGACGGCCATGAAGGACGAAGAATGGGATATTCTTGACAAAAAGGCTCTAGGAACGATACGGCTAAGACTGGCAGCGTTGGTGGCTTTCAATATCTCGAAAGAAAAGACAACGAAGGGTTTGATGGATGCATTGGCCAAATTGTATGAAAAACCCTCGGCGTCCAATAAGGTATTTCTAATGAAGAGATTATTTAATATGAAGATGTCGGAAGGTGGGTC
>ML778302.1:495915-509708 GCA_009831015.1 Picea engelmannii | reverse complement strand
GGAAATGTATTGCAGCTATGTATGTTGGTGAGTATTGTATTCTGAGAGAGGAGACTGTGAGAGAAAGAAGAGGAAGTTACAGCGGGTTTTGCTGTAGGTTGTATCCCTTCATTTTGCTGGATAATAATAAAGAAAGGACCTGGAAATTTCTCTGGTGGACGTAGACCACACTGGGTGAACCACGTAAATCTGTGTCTCTCTTGTATTGTGTATCTTCTGTGTTTTGTTTCCGCATTTGTTTTATTTTATTGCTCCGCGGTCCTATTTTTCTAACAATATTTATACCTTTTTCATAACCCAACATACCCCCCAACTTACCTTCTTGCATGTCCTCATGCAAGCTAGAGTATTTCATGTAAAGAAGTTATACTGTAGGGAGGAAAAGTTGGTTCACCAGGTCTCCTGAAACCATTGTTTCTTTTGATTTCGTCAAAAGAGGCATCCAATCTTTTTTTATTAATTTGATAATCCTTCTGGTAAGTTTCTAGAGGAAACCAGAGGAGAGGGGGGTTATACCTGCATCCCATCCAAGCAGGTCCTTCCTCCTGGAGTAGTCTAGAATACCTTTCCACTCTGAAGGTTGCTGCAAAGAAATTCCTATATCCAAAGGGCTCTCTACTTTTAACCTCATCGGAGGATGCATCCCATCTTAGTTTGGAAGAAGCAAGAGCTTATTCCTTGAGTTCTCTAAAATATGTGATGCCTGAACGGATGTCATGTAAATGGATAGGAACCAATGAGTCCAAAACCCCTGCCCTTTTCATGAAGGTCTTATGTCACATGATGGTTGGGAAGGATTTTGGAGGCTCTCCTCTAATCCAAAGATCTAAACCAGTTTCTCTGTTTATGAACATTTTTTGAGCCTTACCCCATTTGACCTGGTTCCTCGGAAAGGATAGGAATGCTTGGAACTTTATGTCCTCTATGAAGAGGCCAGGGTTGTCTCCTCTAACTTCTTCCAAAATGAGATTATGGAAATATAATTCACATCGAAGGTATTGTACCTTCTCTTCCTAATCTCTGAAACATGAAATAATTTCTGGAATAGTGGAAAATGAAATGGGTTTACCTGCTCTGATGGCCTTCACTCTTAACAATAGATACCATTCCAGCAAGAATAAAACATAATTAGTGGCAGGGGCTCTACAATTGATGGCATCAAAGTAGACATCATAGATGTGTTTGATTTGCTCCAAAGCTTTTTCCAATTGGGTTTGCACCTTTTTTATCTTCTCTTGGGCTCTGGTAAGTGCAACATAAGTCTCACCCTCTGTTGTTGTCATGTCCTTCAATTCTTTAACAACCCTTTGATATTCATTCCTAGTTACCATTTCATGTTGGTGTTGGACCAATGCTTGTTGTGCTTATGTAAGTTCTACTTTTATTCTATTGATGATGACACTCTGTGCTTGAGATTGAGATGCTTGGTATTCTTCCATAGCACTCATCTCTTCCCTGGATTGATTCAATGCTTGCTGGGCTTTTCCCAATTCTTCTTTTAGCTTATGAATGATGGCACCCTGTGCCTGAGATTGGGATGCTTGATATTCACTCATTTCTTCTCTGGAGCGAATTAATGCTTGCTGGGTTTGTGCAAGCTCTACTTCCAGTCTATTCATGATAGTACTCTGTTCTTGGGACTGCTCTGTTATAGTCAGTAATTCGCCTCTGTTTTGAATCAGGGTTTGTTGAGACTGCAGTAGTTCTTCCTCTAGTCTCCTAATAGTATCATTCTGCTCAAAGAGTTGAGTTGTTTCCTCTAAAATTGGAGTGTCTGTCTGTATCCCAGCGTCAACCATCTCTTGTGTTTCTACAGGAATTACATCTTCATCCTGAACTACTGCTTCTTCTACCATTAATTCCTTAGGGTCTGTCTGTATCCCTACAGAATTTGTACTAACTGCTTTCTTAGGAAGAGGGTTTCTTACTTGCATTCTGCCCCTTCTATTTTTCTTTCTTCTGTGGGTCTTGTCTACTAGTTTTAACTGATTCCTCAATTCCTTGATAATCTCCTTGAGCTTTCCCACCTTCTGATTTAATACCTCATCTTTCTTAGCCTTCATCTTCAACAATTTGTTTTCTTTCTTTAATTTCCTAATTTGTTTCCGTTTTTTGGCTAATTTCTATTTATAAGGGATCTCAAGGTCTTCTTCATTACAACCAACAGATTGTTGTCCCTCTGTTCCTTCCAAGTGCTCTGGTTGTCTAAGAGGGTTTCTCATTTCAAAAAGAAATTCCTCCTGTGTTGTGTCATCTGGAAAAGACATTCGGATATCAGGAAAGTCTTCGGCTGGTTGTGAAGAGGAGGCTGGTTCTGGGTCTTTTTTTCGGATTATTTTCATCTCTGTCAGTTAAGGTTCCTAAGTTCCCCAAAACCTGAGTTATTTGTATCTCATAGCTCTTCAAAAGGTGTCTTGTCAAGTGTTCTACTACAGGTTGGGTGTCTCCCTGATTATCCTTTTGTGTTGTCTGCTCTGCTTGCTCAATTGCTTGAACATTTTCTTGTAAAGGTTGTTCTATGAAATTCTGAAGTTCTTCAGGGTGCTCTGTTGCATCCTGAATTACTTCAGTCATTTCCTGAGTTTGTTTGCTTCTCTTCCTTGTCCTAGGGGGGATCTAGGAGCAACCATTGTTCTCTTCTTCCTTTTTGTTAATGCTTGTGTCTGTGAGGTCTGGGCCTCAGTGATTTGAACAAGGTCTTCTTCAACTTCAGTTTGAGGCAGTGGAATTTCTCTTTGGGTGGTAGTCGCCTGCTCCAGTTGTGGAGGTCTATTGGTCTCAATCAGATTCTCCCAAGTCAACTGAGTTTGACTTAATGATTTATCCACTATTAGTTTAACTAATCTATGGTCGCTGATAACAGTAACAAGATCCTTGGACTTTTGTGTTCTTAAAGCAACTTCATGCAGTATGGTATTCAGGAAGAAAGGTAAATTAAGTATTAATCGTTGCTTCAAGGCTGCCAACAATTTGAGATGGTGAGGTCAAATTACGTCGTATCATCCATCGTAGGTTAGGTACCGCTGAACTATCCCTGCCAGTTCCTTCCATGGTTCACTGAGGGTACTGGGATTAAGTCCCTTTCCTTTTTTATCCAATTCTTCCCCTGGTTCTATGAAAGATTCCACAGCTTCCCTCAACTTTGTGTATTTCCCTATCCATTGAATGCCTGTTTTAGGGAGGCTTGTAACTTCTACTATGATTTCTGGGGTAACTGAGATTTGTATGCCTTTCACCGTAGAGATGTCTCCTTGCAGGTTTTGAAAGAATTCAAGAGTGACGTTTGTGTCATATCCTTGCAAGTGGTTGAAGTACTCGGTCCACCCTAGGTGATATAGGATTTCTCTTGCCTTTTTTGTAACCCAGAGTAATGTCGGCTCTCTGCGCACACTTCTGCCACCCATCTTTCTATGAAAAAGAAAGAATGATTATCATTCCTATTTACAAATTTGGTTAGACTAGCTTTGGAGAAGCAGATGCCAAAAATAGAAAATATCAGCGCCAACAAATGTATAAAGACGTGGGTTTCCTATTTATTACAATCATTACATCTAGTCGGGAAGTGTGCCAATCTTACCCCTCATTAATGTAGAGTTCATCCTCGACCGTCAGTGTAGGTGGAAGTAATGAGTGCAGTTATTTTCGGGTGAGAGGTAATGATTGCGTTGCCACCGCCGATAGGGACTAACCATATATAATTTTCAAAAAAACACATGCCACCAAAAATCATTTAAACGATAGTTTGTTTGGTGTGTGGAATTTGTAAATTTATTACACCTATGTTAAAAAAAATGATTTATGGATAAATCAATCAAAAATAAATTAAATCTATTCATTTGTTTTTTTATATTCCACGTAGCATAATATTGTTACTTTTCCAGGTGATTGAGTATAACTAATATGATATCCTCATTATTTAAGTAAAGGAGATCTAGAGACACACAGAAACTTGGTATTTTGAGATAATCTTCCATACCACAGGCAGAGCCGCTGCTGCCCGCAGGCGTTCATAGCCTTGGCAGGGTTTCCTTTTAACGCTTAGATGAGCATGTATCCTTACTACACATGCGAATCATCTTTTTTCGAAAAGACCATTATCCTGGTTTGGTAGCTAGATGATGATAATGGCACTCACTAGATTATAACTTAAGTGAACAGGCCAGCTCGTGATGAGACGTCTTGTCCTTTGACAAAAGAAAATGTCAAAGGCCATTGCCCTGGTGTGGTAGCCATAGTGGGAATGTCACTTAGGTTAGTATCCTATGATCGTGGTAGGTTGGCTCGTGATGAGACCCCCTGTTCTTTATGAAAAAGGTTTTTGTTGTGTATCTTTATTTATTTGTATCTTTTCTTAATAAATATTTGAATTGTCTTTTCCCAAGAAGACCATTATCCTGGTTTGGTAGCCAGATGATGATAATGCCACTCACTAAATTGTAACTTAAGTGAACAAGCCAGCTCGTGATGAGACCTCTTGTCCTTTGAGAAAAGAAAATGTGAAAGGCCATTGCCCTGGTGTGGTAGCCATAGTGGGAATGTCACTTAGGTTAGTATCATATGATCGTGGTAGGTTAGCTCGTGATGAGACCCCCCGTTCTTTATGGAAATTTATTATTATTATTGTTATTATTATTATTATTATTATATATATATATATATATATATATCTACGTATGTATGTATTTTTATTTTTTTTTTATTTTTTTTAAGGGAGGCTCATCTACTCCTTAAGAGTAAGGGATGGTATAAGGAAGTGTAAAGATTCCAAGTAAAAGCGTGCTGAAGACTCCTTATAATATAGAGGCAGAATATCATTCAGGTATATTTGTATATATAAGGGAAAGAAACAACTTATGGTGGCGATCAATTATGAATGAGGTTTAAGATATTTCGGAGAGATTATTCCACGAAAAATAAATAAAATTGGTAAGGTGTGAGGGACCATCCACAAAATAATGATAGATCATTGTAATGACGATTAGAAATAGTGTTGGTGAAAATTATTTGATGAAAACTGCACTTACGGAGGAATGGATAACGTTTGAATAGTAAAGAAGGGAACAACAGTTGTTTTGTTAAAAAAGGAATAGCAGTTGTGTGAAAAAGGAACAACAGTTGTTCCATTCGAAAGGAGCAGCAGGTGCGCGAAAAGGAATAGTATTTGTTTCGTTCAAAAAGGAACAACAATTGTTCTGTTCAAAAGGAATAGCAGGCACGCGAGAAGGAACAACAGGCACACGAAAAGGAACATAAGTTGTTCCGTTCAGGAATAGAATCGTCATGAACATGTAAAAGATAGAGTCCATGTGATAAGACAAAATGGGAGTATGGAATAGAAAAAGGTGCTAATTGTAGTTATTTGTCCTAATTCTTGTTTCCTAGATGACTTTTTATAAAACAAAGAAAAACTAACCACTCAGTTGGAAAACTATGTACAATATGTACAGTATAAAAAAATACATCATTTAGGGAGTTGGGGTGGTTGGGTTACCTTCCCATCCAGCCAAACTCTGCACCGTAGGGTCTTTACTTACTTTTTGATAGAAAGAATCTTTTGAAGGTGGCTGTTGTAAAGTCACAGCCAGTGTCCATTGACCAGAAAGGGTGATCCAGACCCATCGATGGTGCTCAAAGTAACTGTGCCATTATCATGGACTCCGTTAATTTCATACAGCCCTAGCCATCGTGTCTGTAATTTCCCAGGAAAGTCCTGAAATTTGGAATCATAGAGGAGCGCCCAATTGCCTTTCTTGAATGATTTCTTCTTGATATGCTTGTCATGCCAAGTTGTTCTCTGTCACTGGAAAACAACTGTGCGCTCCACAACAGACAAGCATGCTTCATCCAATTCGTTGAGTTGCTAAAGGCGTCGTTTATGTGCTTCTGTAAGATTTAGTCCAATTTCCTGGGCCATTCTTAGGGTCTTGATCTTGAATTCGATTGGGAAGATGGGTTCTTTACCATAGACTATATGGTAAGGAGAGTAGCCAATGGTGTTACACCAGGTTGTACGATAAGCCCATAAGGCATTTGGGAGCTCAGTATCCCAATTCTGTTGATTTGTTGAGACAACCTTCGTCAGGATTGCCTCTAGGACCTTATTGGTGCTTTCTACTTGCCCATTTTCCTGTGGGTGGTATGGAGAAGTAACTCTATGCTTAATGTGATAGATGTCCAGGGTGGCGGTGATTCTATGGCCTGTAAATTGTGACCCTCCATCAGTAATTATTTCTCTGGGTAGTCCATACTATACAAACAGTTTGAAAAGGAATTTGATGACTACTTCTTCTGTTGCATTTGGTAAAGCTTCCACCTCGACCCATTTGGTCATGTAGTCCATTGCAACGAGAATATAGGCCTTTTGATTTGACTTTGGATTAAAGGGGCCGAAAAAGTCCAACGCCCATCTTTCAAATGGTTCTACAACTAGTTTTGTTTTCAAGGGCATTTCATCAGCCTGACCTAGTTTCCCCATCCGCTGACAGTTGTCACATGTCTGGACATATTTCTTTGTAGAGGAGAAAGAACATGTAACCTCAGATCGACACATCTGACCATACATGGTCTATAAATGTACCCTGCATATGATTTATTCTAACAAAAAAATAGTGGATATTGCAATTTCACATGTAATCCTCGAACAATTTTGCATGCAACTATTTTCTATCATGCCAGTACTGAAGCACCAAAAAAATCTCACAGAATAATAGATATCGATCTCGACAAAGAGGGAAAATAAACACAACTTCATGTCGACTCCTGGATGCATGGGATGAACACTGCAAAGCACCCCCAAAAACAATAATAATCCAAAAATAAATAAAAAAGAAAAGCTCCAACCACCGTCGCTGGACCCCAACCCTGCAAGGCCGAATCAAACAAAAGAAAACAACAAGAACCAAATAGTGAGAAAGCACAAATAGGCCGAACCACACCCCTAGGTCCCCAAAGCATAAACCCGAGCCAAACAAACAGAACCAGCAACCCACGAACCAACGAACCAACAAGAATCACCAACCCAGTAAACAACATATGTATCTCCAATGATTATGAAATTGCAGCCCAAGCACATAAGGATCCAAAAACATACGAGGACCATGCCACTACAATTAAGCAAAAATTCTTACTTGCAGATTGCAAACACTGAACAGAGAAAATGAAACTATGGCATCGAAACTTACTCTGAAACGTTGAAATGCAGAAGCGCAGGTTGACTCGCGAACGAAACAACAATAACCACCAACCGAGAAAACAACAAAGAAGAAGCACTCACCGAACCAGTAAACAATGTATATAGCTTCAACGATAACGAAATTGCAGTGCAAAGGTAGAAGAAGGATGAAACATACAATGGCTCTTGAACTGGTGGTGGACAAACAAGACTACAAATTCACTGTTACTGTATGGAAAATTTCGAGGAAAAATGTACTCCGAGAAGCATATTTACATAAACATTTAAGGCTATCAGGTTATCTAAGGACCTCACGGTATGCAAACATTTATGCTATCAGGTGATCCAAAAATGAAGGTATTACTGATAAATCACAAGTTAGTTTAATGTATTTTCGGCATCGGATCGTTGAGAATGCGAAATACATAAAGCTTATTATCTAGTTGCGGAATATCAAATGTGACTTTTACTTGATGCTTATTAATGAATAAAGAGATGAGCCATTAATATCCATGCTGCAAATGAAGATAATAAAATAGAAAAATAGAAAGATAAATAGAGACAAGAGGTTGATAACGGAGTTCACTAATCGTTGGCTACGTCTCTGGGCCCGCTTCCAAGTGGAGGACCTCTTTATTGTTCTTTAAAATGCTCAAAGTTCTCTTACATAGGATCCTTGTTGTTACATAATGTGATTCAGATATGCTGTGCAAGACCTCCTTGCTCAAATTCAAGCATGCTCCATCAAATTCCTCTAAAAAACATGGCAAAAATGCCCCTCAAAACATGAAGAAAGGCCAAAATTTACAAACTGCCCCTTGAAAACCCTGCATCAAAAAGTTTCCTCAATGCTTCAAAAGACCTGGTTTTTATAGTTTTTAAGGCTCAGATGAGGAATCCCAACTTCCCTCAAGATCTGGCCTCTTTTTGGGATCAAATCCCCCTCCAAATAGCTAAGATATGCTCAAAAAACCACTTTCTGGTCCAAAAATCAGGCAAAATCAACTCTGTATAGTTAAAAAAAAACCACTTTTAATTAAAATTACACAGAGTAGCCCCATTGGCTATGCACGCACCCCTTTTATAAGGTCACATGAGCTTCATATGGCCAAGTGCTAGCCCAAAGGGCTAAGCGTTGGCCCCTTAAACGTGTTAGCTCCTCGATTTGTGGGCGCGTTCCATGGGACTGTCGGTCTAAAAGATGAAACCTTCACGCACAAATTGTGGAGAGCCCAACCCATATGGTTGTGGTTGCATAGGCGAGTAAATCCATGGGTTGTGGCTTAGCCCCAACCCCCTCCTTTTTGCGCCCCATATAATAATGCACTTTGTATAATTTTAAATATGTTACATTTAATAAGTCACATATTGGCGCGTTGGTAAAAGCTTCTCCCTAAAGCGATTTGGCTTGGGGGTGGTCGTGGGTTCAAAACCCATGGACCCCCAAACTAATTTTTTGAACTTTCCATATGAATTTCTAACTGGGTGCCACGTGGCAGCCCACGTCTGGGCCATGTGGCACTTCTTCATTTGCCAGCAAAGTGCCACATGTCAACCTCTGAGTGGATCTGCCCTGTGCCCAGTCAGACTGTTGTTGTGCTGCCACATCAACATCATTAATTTTTCTTTGGTGATGTCATGCTGACGTCAACATTGACTTTTTTTCCAGTCCTTTGACTTTTTAGCTGTTTGAGAAAATGATGAGAGTGCAATAACTCTCGCATACAGAGCCCATTTGAGAAAGTAAATATATTATCGAAATCAGTGCGACGAGTTGGTCGCAATGGAATTGGTTTCATTCAATTATGAGAAATTTGATTTTTGAGCATTTTCTGAGCCTAGGTAGCCTCCTGGATCATTCCTCCCCACTTTGGAAGCTTTTGGACCACCAAAAGTATGCTTTTACTCTGGTAAGAAGTGAGGGTACTGCCTCCCCACTTGTTCAGTATCGTCCATCCTTTCTTATTGGACAATAATCACCTGACCAATCACAACAAACATGAAAAATGAGATAGCATTGTTTATCAAAGTAATCATCCCATCAATTGCATAATCATCTACATTTTTTGTTGCACTTTGCAGCCATACACCACTGAGTATGCAAATGAAAATGAAAAAACATGCTTCCCCTTTTGAACAGGAACAATAATCAAATTATGCAGCTGAACCTCATGCTGTACCTCTGGTGACAATTCATCACTATTTGAAACATATGGAATCATCTCATGTTTAGCATCACTAACTTCATGTTTTGTTAGAGACATAAGTGTTAAACTTTTGCTTGCATTTACCATTCTTTTTAACTGCCCTGTAGCTGCAAAAGACCTGTCAGTTTTCATGTGATGAGCACGAACAATGTACTCCTTCCCATCTTTCTTGAATCAATATTTATTTTCCTCTCTGTAGAATATGGCTTTCCTATCATAAAGGTATGGGATTCCCAATACAATTCCACATATGTCCAGTGGCACTATATCAAGTTCTACTTCATCAACATAATTAGAAGTGATTGCAAACTTGATTTTACATTGCTTGGTTACTTGTAAATTGTTATCACCACATATCCATCCCAATGGATATGGTTTAGGATGTGACTTAGTTTCAAGTCCCAAGTTATTCACAACATCTTCACTGATTAGATTGGCTTGTGACCCACTGTCTACAAGAGTATCAACTTTAACATTATGTGTTATAACCCTTATGTGGAAAAGTTCACTCCTTTTACACTCATCATTTACATCAACTGAACTAGAAGAGATAGAACTTGCAACAAAATTTATACCTCGGATTCCCATAGCTACAACCTGTGTCTCATCATCGGAATCTGATCCAAGATCTACTTGAACTATCATAGCTGTGGTATTCTTCCTTCCATGGTTGGCATACTTCTTTGGCTTCAAGTTAGGATGCAAGACGCAACAATGATCTTCATCATGGCCCACTTTCTTGCAATGCTTGCAAGTAGGCTTCTCCTTTCTTGCTGTGGCTATCTTCTTCTCTTTCTCTCTCCTTTTCCCTACATCCTTTCTTTGCCAAGTATCTGTAGAAACACTATCACCAACATTCCCTTTACTGGATTCAATGTGAATGGCTTGTACACATACTTCATCAAAGTTAGAAGGATTTAGCATAAGAATAGTGTGCTTGAGATAAGAATGTAAACCACCAATATATTTTAGGAGTGTCTCTTGTGTATATAATGGAATACCCAAATTTAAAGCTTTCTTACGAAATATTTGAGTATATTCTTGTACACTTTGAACTTTTGATTGCCTTAAACATTGCCAATTCATCATTTCTTGTTGCATGTAAGCTAAAGGGTAAGACTCTTGTTTTAATGCAATAAAAAAATCATTCCAGGAAGAGATTGTTTTACCACTTTTCTTAAGATCATCTCTAGTTATGCTTTCCCACCATATGAGAGTTGTGCCTCCCAATTTGAGAATTGCTAGTTGTATCTTAGTTTCATCATCAACAATCTTTTGTATCTTGCAATAGACTTCTAATTGTCTCACCCAATTATCTGGCTTTTCTACATCTAATTCACCATCATAAGTGGGTAATTGAAACTTTACATCTAACTTTAATAAAGGAATATCAGAAGAATGATGAGTTTCCTTAGGTTTCTTATCCTTGGAGGGACATACACTTTCTTCACTTGTATATGACGAGGATGAAGGAGAAGAAGGTTCTGAAGGTCCACCACCTCCAACTCCTCCTTTTGATCTTATTGAAGATTCACCTTCTTCAAATTTTGGATTTCTTCACTGACCTTTTTCATGGTAAAGCTCCTCTACCATGGCTTTCATCAATTTAAATGCCTCGAATAAATCATCTTCAGATTTGAAGGGACCCAATTTTCATGGCGAAGACATCTCTTGCTTATGCGGTCGCCTTTGAATCTCTGTGTCAAGAGCCTCAAGTTGGCCTTCTCCTCGCTTGAGTTTTTCTCTGGTGAGCATCCAATGCTTGCAATTCCTGTCAAAAATTCAAAACCAAATGCTCTGATACCATAAACTTGATCCAAAAATGAAGGCATTACTAATAAATCACAAGTTAGTTTAATGTGTTTTAGGCATCGGATCGTTAAGAATGCGAAATACATAAAGCTTATTATTTGGTTGCGGAATATCAAATGTGACTTTTACTTGATGCTTATTAATGAATAAAGAGATCATCCATTAATATCCATGCTGAAAATGAAGAGAGTAGAACAAAAAAACAGAAAGAGAAATAGAGACAAGAGGTTGATAACGGAGTTCACCAATCCTTGGCTACATCTCTGGGCCCACTTCCAAGTGGAGGACCTCTTTATTGCTCTTTAAAATGCTCAAATTTCTCTTACATAGGATATTTGTTGTTACATAATGTGCTTCAGATATGCTGTGCAAGACCTCCTTGCTCAGATTCAAGCATGATCCATCAAATTCCTCTAAAAAACATGGCAAAAATGCCCCTCAAAACATGGGAAAAGGCCAAAATTTACAAACTGCCCCTTCAAAACCCTGCATCAAAAAGTCTCCTCAAGGCTTCAAAAGACCTAGTTTTTATAGTTTTTAAGGCTCATATGAGGAATCCCAACTTCCCTCAAGATATGGCTTCTTTTTGGGATCAAATCCCCCTCCAAATGGCCAAGATATGCTCAGAAAACCACTTTCTGGTCCAAAAATCAGGCAAACTCAACTCTGTATAGTTAAAAAACCCACTTTTAATTAAAATTACACAGAGTATCCCCCTTGACTATGCGCATGCCCCTTTTATAAGGTCACATGAGCTTTATATGGCCAAGCGCTAGCCCAAAGGGCTAAGCGTTGGCCCCTTAAACGTGATAGCTCCTGGATTCGTGGGTGTGTTCCATGGGACTGTCGGTCTAAAGGATGAAACCTTCATGTGAAAATTGTGGAGCACCCAACCCATATGGTTGTGGTCACATAGGCAGGTAAATCCATGGGCTGGGGCTTAGCCCCAACCCCCTCCTTTTTGTGCCCCATATAATAATGCACTTTATATAATTTTAAATATGTTACATTTAATAAGTCACATATTGGCACATTGGTAAAAGCTTCTCCCCAAAGCGCTTCATCTTGGGGGTGGTCATGGGTTCAAAACCCATGGACCCCCAAACTAATTTTTGGAACTTGCCATATAAATTGCTGACTGGGTGCCACATGGCAGCCCAATCTATGCCACGTGGCACTTCTTCATTTGCCAGCAAAGTGCCACATGTCAACCTCTGAGTGGATCTGCCCTGTGCCCAGTCAGACTGCTGTTGTGCTGCCACATGTCGCTGCCACATCAACATCAATATTTTTTCTTTGGTGATGTCATGCTGACATCATCATTGACTTTTTTCCAGTCCTTTGACTATTTAGTTGTCTGAGAAAACGATCAGAGTGCGGTAACTCTCACATACGAAGCCCGTTTGAGAAAGTAAATATACTGCTGAAATCAACATGACGAGCCGGTCGCAATGGAATTGTTTCATTCAATTCTGAGAACTTTTATTTTTGAGCATTTTTTGAGCCTGGGGAGCCTCCTGGATCATCAGGCCTGTTGGAGGACGTCACCTCATGTAAACATTTTAGTTGTCAGGCCTATTGAGGCATCTTGAAAAAAGTGTCAATACATTTCAACAAAAATACATCTGCCAAGGATGTTATAAACTTTGGAATTCAGAATCACTATAAAGCTTGGATATCAAAACATTTCAATATGCTTAGTACATATCAAAACATATGAATATATTCAACTAGCAAAAAATGCTAATACAAGCATTTGAACTAATGCTAGCATTAATCCACCTTCAAGCAATATACAGGAAAAATATATGATTCAAAAAGACTGTATACGAGAAAAAGTTTGGATATGTTGCCATATAAAACATTGGGAATAGCAAAGGTGGCAATAACACCTCCAATCTCTTATCCAATCAGATCAGTACATATATGGTACTTTTTATTATATAAAAATATATGCTTTTAATTCCCTAGCTCCAACAATAGGTATTATGGAAATATTTATGGTCAAAGGACAAACTAATATGTAGTCAACGACTTATCGATCGCTATAGTCCTCCTATGCCTACGACAGGGACTAATAATGGAGAGTAATTGAGAAATGTATCATTAGTAGGGGTCAAGGTGTGAGGATGATCATCGTAGATTTCAAAGGAAAAAAGGACATTGAATTTGTATGGGGTATATAACATGCCATAGACCATGAGGCAAAGATCTTAATAACTTACCAAGGTCTCCAAATATTGTTTAAATGATTCATTATTGTCGGTAATGTTATTAGTGGTTCTATAGTTGTTTTTCAAACCATTATGATTAAGAAAACGGCATTTAAACCTAAATTCAAGTAAGTTACCAACTTGATACAACAATTCCTCCGTTTCCTTTCAAGGAAAATTAGATTAGATTTAGATTTTAGGGAAATTCTTCGGTTACTCGAGTTAAATGGAAAATTATCCTAAAGGAACCAAAATGGGGGAAAATTATCCTAAAGTTAACAGAATGAGTTAAGAAGATTCATTAAACCTCCTTAATGATCTTATTCATTAATTCTAAATTAAAAGAGGGGAGATTTTTCCACTCCACTTTGTCACATCAAAATCATCAAG
>ML778302.1:475400-489124 GCA_009831015.1 Picea engelmannii | reverse complement strand
AATGGATATTCCCTCCGATGGACCCCTTGTCATAGGTGGCACAAATCTATTGGTCCTGAAGTCTTTTCACCATATGTCATCTGATAGCCTCCATCACTCAGGGATGTCATTCTCCATTGTTGCCACTTGCTCCGCTTGTTCCCAAGTTGTGTCCCATCTCATAACTGCTGTCAGTCCCTCACCCCTTTCACTCATGAACAGCCCCTTATTGCGACTTTTACCACCAATCCCTGGCCACCACGTCACCCGTCCGTATGCTTTGGCCACCGTCACCTGCCACCTCATCCCAAGTGGCCCGTTGTCCATTTATTATAGGTTAACATACCCGTTAACCTACTGACATGTCTCCCACGTCCGATCGACCCCAGTTTTGAATAAAACTACCGTTATTCCCCTTTCATTCGTTATTCATCCATCGCGCCAGAAAACTGACCTCTTATTCCTCCATTTCTTCCTCGTCGCCTTCATCCACAGTCAGTCGACCCCACTAACATATTGTTTATTGCAGGTACTGTTGCAGAGATGGCGCTAAAGCCAAGGCTAGCGGAAGGAGAAGAGAATCCTTTTCTTCCTCCTCCTATTGACCTAGACAAAATCCCGTTGGTGGATAAAGATAGATTGATCGCAGACACCATTTGCAACTTCGACTTTTCGGATCTTCAGTCATGGCTCCGGGAGGTGTTCCTGGACCAGAGCAATGAAATTGGACTCTGGGAGTCCAATTTTCCCCTGTATCTCTTTCCCCAGATCCATCACTTCCCCGAATTCGCCCTCAAATGCCAATCCCATTATATTCTCGACCAGAGGGCCATCGTCTCATCATCTGGAGACGTCCTCTTCTTCATCACTCCCAAAGATATTGACCAAATGATGTAAATTCCCCGTGTTGATTCTGTCTCTCCTTTTGACCTAGAGATCCTTACAGAGCTGTATCAAAAGATGACCTTTCCACAGAGAGCTCAAATTTTCGAGTTGTTCCTTCCCACCTCCGCTCAATTCCCTTCCACCAATCCACCTTACCCATCATCCATTTTGTCCACCAAGGGAAACCAGATCATTTCCTCCCTTTGCGCTCTATTAGGATACTATTCTGACCAGTGGGTAGATGAGCCCATTTTGGGTTTTCTATCCATTTTCTCCACCGACGAAAAACCCACCACCCAGTTCGATTTCAGTACCTTCCTGGCCAACAATATTCATGAGCAGTTCGTGAACTTTGGCATGGAGGGAATGTTTAGATATTCGTCCATATTGGCCTACCTGTTTGTTTTTTATCAAGCCGATAAACTCAGTTTTTCTATGCAGAAAATGGACGCAGATGGAAAGCCTCAACCAGTAACAGCATGGACCTCTTTATTGAAGCGTAACTCTACTGAATATGAATTCAAAGCATTCATTGATCAGTTTTACCACCCTGTGGTAAGCATGTTGAGTGGCAGGCCTGAGCCACGAATAAACGATGAAGTCCAGAGAATTCTTCATCTCTCGGACAATGCAAAGACAGGAGACTGGTACCTGTACCAAAGCCACACCGAGATCAGAGTTTTCGGGTATGAATTGGCACCTTACAAACTACCTCAATATGTGATGGTAAGAATCTTCGCGTTATAATATATTAGACAGATAATGAATTCGGATGACATTCATTTTGTTTCCCTAAAGAAGAAGCAACAATTGAGGATCAAGGGGCAGATTGGTTCTTTCATCTGCAATAGTCAAGGCGCCAGGGAAGAAGCTGACAGAATGTTGAAGGAGATGAAATTCTTTAAGAGTTTCACATGGCACTATGATCCATGCGGGATCATTTCAGAAATGCGGGTGAGGAATAAGAATATCCCGTATGTGCATGAATCCAAGCCCGAGATATAAAAGTTTGCAAATTAGACTGTATGGATGCCTGGCACCTTAGTCGAAATGGAGCAGCAGGTTACCTCTATGAGTGTGCCACCCACTACCACACCTCAGGTCCCCAAGGAAAAAAGGCCTCGACAAGAGTCGTCTCCACCTGTAACAGAGGTGTCATCAGAGGAGTTTCAGATGCACACCAGGAGGCCAAAGTCAGTTTCAATGCCTGGCACGACAGTAGAACAAGAAGTCCCGCCTACCACAGTAACTACCCCAGTGATCAAGATGGTCATTCTACCTTTTGGTTCGAGCCAACATAAAGCAATCACAACAGTAATACTGAAGAAATCCATAGATTCTCTCCTGGATACTCAGCCAAGTAAAACTAGGCCCAAGTTGGGCATTTTCAAGAAGTACGAATTGATTAAGAAAAAGAACCAGACCCTCACCAGCAGTACTTATGCCCAGTTTTGGAAGCAGTGGTCAACTGCGCAGCACAGGCTACTATCTGCATTTGATACAGAAAAGGGAAGAATTCACATGGCCTACTTCCAAGCCCAGGTACCGGATCCCAAAGTGATCTCAGACTACAAGAGGGCCACCTTCGAATTTCAGGCAAAGGACGTGCATCCAACAGATCAGATGGATCTGCACAAACAAACAGGGGAGATGGTTTTCCACACATTGGCACACGCTTCAGCTTCTACAGTAAAATTTCAGGTATCACTGAACAATGCTCAGACACAACTCAAACTGGAGAAAATATCATCTTTCACAAAAGATAACAGAATCAAGACGTTGGAGGAGCTGGTCCTCAAGATCGGTTATGATCCTACGAACGTCAAAGTAGCAGAAGAGATGATAAAGAAAAAGAATGCAGACATCGCATCCTTAAGAAAATAGTTGAAACTCTCGCCCACAGAGGACTCACAGGCAAAGGAGATAGCAGAGAAAGAAGGTGAGAAGGATGAGATGCTAAAATTGCTCATGGAGCAGAATGCTTAGCTCAAGGAAATGGAAGATGAGATGGAAAAATTATTGAAAGAGAAAGAACAGATGAAGCCGATGGAAGGCATTCCATTGAGTGCTATCCCCATTGCAGGATTGAGCACTGCAACAGTGACAACAATTCCATCAGCAACACCAATGACATCACAGGAGGGAACAACTGACCTCACCAAATCCCTGGAAAAGATGAACCTGCAGGAGATAGAAATCAGCAGGCTGAAGAAGGAAGTTGAGAACCTCCAAGAGCTCAAAACTTCTTTCCAAACTAGTTTATCCAAAGAGAAGCAGGTAACTGAGCAGCTAAGGAAGGAACTACAACAGCTCCAAAAACAAACAGTGGCAGGGAAGACTTTGGCTGAGGTCAAAGAGAATGTATGGACATACATCATAAAGTCCATAAATGAAATATGGCCAATGATCCAGATCATGTTTGAACAGAATGAGTTGGTCCAGAGGAGCCAACAGGCCATTGAGAAGATTAGAATAGAGTTGGGAGACATGCCCACACAAGCAAATGAGATCATCAGATTCTTAAATTCTAAGAACAGAGAAGAGCTAGAAGAACTGAAGATCGAGGACAGAACAGAGACCATAATTGAGGTAAGAAAAGGTTCAGGTCATGGACCAAGGAGTACAAAGATTTTTTAATAAAATTGATGCTCTCCAAAAGAAAGGTCTACTTGGTCTGAAAGTCCTTAATGATAAATTAATGACACTCCCTGATTATAAAAAGAGACTGTCTGAAGTGTTTAAAAACAGTTCTAAGTTTGTTGGCATACAAGGGAGCATCATTGGCAAATCATTCCTGGACGCCCTTCAGTTGGACATCAGTATCCAACATGAGATTCGATACATTTTCCTCACAAAGCCCACGTTTGCTAAATATACGGAAATGGATGAAGTGTATCGGAGACTAATCAAAGTCACTGTGCCTAGTTAGATCAGATGGGAGGAGCTCTGCGATCTTCTCGATTAGCAGATGAGCTGTCCAGGTCCAGTCACCTGTCCAGTCAAAAGAGGTTACATAGGAACCTCGCCAACGGCCTACCCCAGAAATTCCGCATGTAGTTGTACCGAGTCATCAAGCAGTTTTGATTAGTTAAATCAGTTAGGCTAAAAATAGAATGAGCACGTCCTGATCAGTTATGATAGGAACGTTTGTAATTTGTAATTTGAATTATAAATACTTCACCTTTCTAAGTATTGAGGGTTGTTGATTCTCACACCCTATCGCTATCAAACTATACTAAATTTGAAGAGATCTGCCATTAATAAAGAGGGGGCACTTTTACAGGATTCTTGCGTGTGTTCACTGGTGATGTTGATTTTCTGAGTTGAATGTTTTTCCTTTCTTTGTAATCATTTTGTTTTCTGGAACTAATCTTTAAGAGTAACGTAATGTTGCAGGATTTATCTTTGATACCCTGTTTCCGATTCTAAAAGATTTTGATGTTTATCTTCTGATATTTTCAATTAAGGAATTCTTAACTGCTTCTTGATTGAATGTATTTTCTCATCTTTTCTTCTGCCCATCATTTAAATTACTAAAGATCCAGTGAGTGCATTATCTCGCCCTGTGAAAGTTTTCTTTTCTCATTTCTGGTAGTTTTTCATATTGAATTAAATACAGACCCCATAGCCCAACGGAGGTGTCGACCGTCTCAACCAATTCAAAAATACTTTACAACAAAAACCTACTGTTTCCTTTACCTAGCCTAATATCTGAAGTAAAACAAAGCTAAATCTTATAGAGAGATCCCTCTCTGAAGCTGGAAGGGATAGATCCTAGCTTTAAAAGTGGTTGGATAAAGTTACCTTTGTGGATTTCTTCTCTTTCAACCTCTAGGAAATTTACCAAGTGCTAACACCTATCATGTCTAACTGTTTGAAGAGTTTGCATGACCATTGCTTCTGGTTATTGGCTAGGTTTAGATTGACGGTTTGAGTTCCTGTGCTAGACATTGTGTTTAAGGGAATATTGCCTCCAAACAATGATTTCACTACATGAGAGTTTCGGGGAGGCTTTCTTCTAAAGGACTAGGGAGGGTTGGCATACCTCCCTGAGGTTTGTGGAGTCTCCATATAGTTTTATTGAAACTACACCCTCAATGGAGTCATTGGGTAATCTTGTAAAGTAAAGTATTTTGAGGAAAGGATTACCGAAAAGTGTCATTTTTGAGCAGAATTGACTCAGTGTTCCGCGACAACAATGCCAAAATGTTATTGTGCAATTTGTACTTGTCCAAGAGGGAAAGGAAAATGGAGGGAAAATCGTCGTAACAGGAGGTTGTCCTATCATTGTCACCTTAATAAGACACCTCTTTCTATTTAGGGGTGAAATCCCAGGGGAGACGTCCTCGATGACCTGGGGGTTTGAGAAGGCAAAGGTTGAGGTATCAAGAAAAGTTGTCCCCTCTCACAAGTCACACTGATCAGAAAGTCCCAAAGTTTTACCAATATGAAGCAGGGATATGATTTAGTGTACCTGCCTAGAACAATACAACAAGAAAACACTATTTTTCAAGTACAATTGATGTTAGTGCTTCATAAAACCTTGGACTTGTCAATGAAAGAAATAAGTTGATAAAATATGAAGAAAACAAAAATCTATAACAACAATGTATATATGATAATGGCTTCACAATGAATGCCTTAAACAAGCTTCAAAATGACCAAAAATGATGATCTAACAATAGCAATATGCTAGTACTTGTCAGAAGCTAATGAGGCAATGCAAAATCCAACTTTAATAATTGATTTTAGGAGCTTTTAATGATATAATATATGGTTAAAGCTTAATTTTGTAACAACAACAAGAATTTTAGTATATTAGTCTAATCTAGGGTTAGGAAAGGTTAGAAAATAGATTAAGGTTTAAGATTTAAAGGTTGTTCCCATCAATCAATCAAGTATAAGGTCTAGATCAGTGTCTTTGGGGATAATGGAGTCAATTTTTGTAGAAGAAATCTTGAAGGAAACAAATGATAATATGTGAGCTAAGGACAAGAGGGATGATTGTTGAGGTGCTGGTAACCCAAGGCCTCAATCAACAAACCCTTGAAGAAAAATTGCTGCTAGGGAGTAGGTAACTCTAGGCCCTAGTGGTTTTCCTCCTTCTTTAGCTCAAGTTTGAAATGAATAAAATCTTGATGAAGAAAGATGCTAGAGTGATAAAATGGTAGGGCTCTAGCATATGCTTCAAAGAATGTATTTTTCTAGAAAAATCTAGTAGGTGTAAAGCTATTGAGACAAGGACAATAACATGTGCTTAATCTCCTAAGGTTTTAGGCTAGCAATTTCATAATATTAGTAAAATGCAAAGTAAAGATACTATAACCATTCAAAGGAAAGAAGAATTGTAGAAATTCACTTACATTCACCAAGAATAATCTAGCAAATACCCTAGTTGAATACTTTCCACCAAGAAAATGCCAAAAAACACCAATATAAGCCTCCTCCAAGAGTTGCACACCACTTAATTTCAGCCAAAGAGCCTTAAAGAGGTCGAATTTCGGACCTCACAAGTGTGAGTGAAAGAATGATGATAAAATACAAGATATTTCTCTCTTATTTATACAATCAAAATGACCTTTAGTTACAAAATTAGGTCAAAAAGGCCGACATGGCCAGTTTACATCAAATATCCAGTTTTTACATAAAATTGTCAAATTAAACCCTAATTTTATCTTTTTAGGATGATGTCATGCCCCTCCTAGGGTGATGTTAGCCTCCTTTCTGGAACATTATCCCTCTAAGTGAAATGTTTGGGGTCAAAACCCCTTAGAAACCACCACATGTGCCAACCCAAACCGTCCTCAAGCTGGACACCTCAACTAGCTGATGTCAAGGCTCTGAATGATGACGTCAAGGGCCTTCAAGGGCCAACATCATGGTGGGAGGGCAAGACCCCCCTGGGTCTAGGCCTGCCAAGTTGTCCCTGGTGGAACATCCTCCTCTCTCTTTGGTGCAATCCTCTGGTATATGTCTGCCCCTGGTTGGGGTTCAACATCCATTTGGTGGGATTTTATCCCTATGGAGGTCTGAGCTAATCATCTCCCCATATGTACCTGTCTGTCGGGTGTGGCCCTGCAACAACAAAAAGTACACCCTCCATGGAATCATAAGTCATGGGGATCATAGCAATGTTAATCACATATAATAATCAAGTTACCCAAACATGTGCATAAAACCCCCCTTTCCTAGATAAATGCTCAAAGACGTTATGATATTCTACCAGCCAGGTTTGGAGAAGGTTTTAGGAAATCCTATTGGGATAATTCTCCTTGGGTGTGGGATATCTCTGGGTGAAGACCAATATAGGTCATGTAAGTGCATGAGATGGTATGGGGATGTTTGGTCAAGGGGTGCAGTGATGATAGGGAAATGTAGGGCTTGCATGTGGGTGTCTCTGAAGAGGGTGAGTTGCACCTTGTTCTAGATGAAAATGTTTCCTAGCCCATTTAATTCCTTTTTACTCTTAGTATTATTTATTTTTCTTTCAAGAGAATAGTTGGGGGACACTGCCCTAGTGTGGTGACCAGTGGTGACAATGTTACCCATAAGCATTTCACAGAGATGAGAAGGTTGGCTCGTGATAAGATCCCCATTCTCTTGGATATGCTACAAAGAGCCACTACCTCGGCGTGGTGACCAGATGAACAATAGTGTCATATCGCTACATGCCCATGGACCTAATAGGCTGGCTCATGATGAGACCCCCTATCCTCCAACTAGGTCTTGAGTTTATTTATTTTATGGGTCCCTCCTTTTTTTACTGAGAAGCCTTTTATTGCTTTCTCGGGGATCACTGCGTGAAGCATCTGAAGGTTTTATCTTTTGCCTTTTATCTTTTTGCGGCTACTTTTACCCTCTGGGCCTTTAGCCCCTTCTTCCCACAAGGCAAGGTACAACCCTTTACTAGCTTGGAAAACCTAATGCCTAAACCAATGTAGGGGATAGATGAGAGGGAAGATGATGGAAAGTGATAAGTATGGTGGGAATGGATGATGCCTTTCATGAACCCACCCAGTGGAACCTCACTCCTAAAGGAAGAAACTTTCTAGGGAATTCTATCACCCCCCCAGGTATAGAAAATTCAAAAGGCATAAAGTCCAAGCATACATCATGAATAAAAAGAGAATTAAATGCACATATTCAAATGTTTTGAGAATTAGAGTGACACATACCATGATACCTGGACTCATTACCTCATGGAGCAAGACCCATTGTTTCTTCAAGACCAATCCAATGGGATGGATGTTGTTTCTGCTGACAGGATGGAGGCATTGAAGAAGAAGGATGGGCCTTCTAGGGCTAGGCTCAAGTCAATATGGCTCTTGGTACTCCATGTCTAGGACCTGTGGGCCTTGAGACATAATCTCCTTAGTTATCCCTAGGCTAGGGGGTAACAATAATCCCACCCAAGAGTTCTCTAGGAGAAATATCTATGTCTCCTTTTATATATGTGGCCCAGGCCAACAAATAGGTTAGTTTCTCTCCCTTAGTCAGTAGTTTACAACTGAGTCGAGTTCTGCATACATGGTGGTCCAAAAGCAGTTGAGATCTTCCTTCATGGTAAACAACAAGCAATCACTACATCCAAATCGCCTTGATGGTTTATGCCTATTAAAGGGTTTCATATGCTACATTAATTGGTGCAAATTGTATGTTTCTTACACAATTTCATAATTTTTTTTGAAAATTCACTATTAAATCTATTTATGCTTAAAAACAAATCATTTTTTTATTTTTCCAATTTTACAAACAAAATTTCTTATTGGTCCAATGCTCTGTGATGGGACATTAATACCGTGGTGTATGTCATTTGTTTTCCTCAATTGTAAGAGTTTATAAATAAGTTTTTTTTAGTGTCTCGCCACCTCCTAACATGATTCTCACCTCTCGCCACCTCCTAACATGATTCTCACCTCTCGCCACCTCCTAACATGTTGCTCAGACCCTTGCCACCTCCTCGTCCCCACCTAGCCACCGCCTCAAATGTCAAATGGAGGTGTATCTATAATTTTATAAATGATGTGCTTCCAAGTAATATAAATACAAACATACCAGAGGGGATTCTTGAAGAATCCGATAATTTTTGTGTTGTATGGCGCGAGGAAGAGTTGCAACAAATTCTCTTCATTCAAGAAGGAAGACCCAACCAAGCATAGTGGGTCAGCGAATTGAAGCACGTCGACTGCATAAAATATATCATCTTTGTCCTTAGGTATTACTGTAGACATGTCTATATTCCACCTACAACATGATTAATTAACCTGTCAATATGGAGGCAAACAATAAGCACTTAGTGTGAAAAGTATTAATGGTAGTATATGCCTCTATAAATTGTTAGATGTATACGCATAGAGGTAGAGGTCTAATGGTCCATAATATCATTAATATTTTAAAATTGGATGCTTATTATTTAGAAAATAGAAAAGAAAAATAGGAGGCAAACAATAAGTATCTAGAACAGAGTAATAATGGTAATATATGTTTATATAGATGGTTAGATGTATACAAGCAGAGATCTCACTGTCCATATATTACCATTAATACTTTCTAAATTGTTTCTTTATAAATATTTTGATTTTTTAATACTTTGTAACTCGTTACTTATATAAGAAAAATGATTCTTCCATTCCATACTTGCTTCTATTCATAGGGTAGATGAGTATCAGGCCCTTCACAATGTTCGCAGACATGATTTTGAGTAGAGAAGTGGTGAAACATTGAATCTGGTGTTGTGGGACAAACAAGTTTAGCCATGGATGCAGGACATCCCATAGGATGCGAGAACACGGGTCGAATCCTCCACTCGTACTCGTTTAAGGAAATCAACGTAGGGTACCTCTATGTTGTAAATAAACCGAGGGATGAAACTCAATATCGAGATAAACCTCCCCATGACCCGGAAAAATGGAAGAACATTTTTCGGGATGAGGAACAAAAGATTGATAAGATATTTTAGGGTAGTTGTTATCAGTTCCCTTGGATGAATTCTTTCTTAGTACCAACACTGGGGGAGGTTGATCCAACATCTTACAACTCTGGGACCCTGTATTGATCTACTTTTCATTTGTTCTCACCTTTGAATATTTTTTCAGATTCAGTAGAGAACCCTTCAATCTGGCGATCGATTTCCTCCACGAAGGAAATTGGGTCTTCTCCTTTGCATTTATAAATCCATGAGGATCACGACATTGTGAATCCTACGAACTATTATCGTAATCTTTAGAGCTACTATTGTTATCTTTAGAGCTATTGATGTTAGTAGTACTGCAACTACTATTAGAGTTAGTGGAATCCTTGCTCCATAAGCTCTCTAAATTCACAGAATTGGAAGCGGATTGGACTCATGTCCTGTGAAGGATACTAGATTTTGTGCCATCTAAATACACGAAGGAAGATGCAAGGGAAGAAATCGTCCCTTGTAGAACAATTTGTCTGCAGGACTAATTAGATGAATCGTGTTTGAAACATTGGGAGCCCTGGAAACGAATATATTGAACTCAAACTCTTCACGGAATCCAATATCCATGTCGAAGTAGGGGACATTTGGTAGAACACCAGAATGCCATCAATGAAATACATGCCACCCTCCATGTATCTAAATTATGAGTTGTGTAAATATGGGTGATGTGATCGTCATGAGTGGTGTAAATGTGGGTGATGGTCATTTATTTATTACTTTATAAATTTATAGTCTGTTATTTTATTATGATTCTGCCACTTTAGTGATTAAAGATTAAGGCACAATATCATATAAACCATCCTTTCTCGACATCTACATTGAAATTTCGTTCTCTATCATATTTTTTCTTGCAAGTAATGTCCTATAATAATTTCTTTTCAATTTGGTGTCATATACCATTCTTAATATTTCCAAAATCATCGGCCTATTTCTTCATTTAAGTATTTCATACATTATATTAAATGAAAATGCAAAAAGGATCTAGCAATATGGAGAAGAACTTGTTGTGTAATGTGGTGAAATTATTCAAATTTTTGTATAGTGCCATTTGTAATAATTAAAAATTAGAACAACTATCATTTCCATTTTCAAGTTAATTACCTTTGGGCAATGTATTATGTTTTTTGGTTCTCTGCAAACTCATCTTATACATCTAAATGGTGCAAAAATTACTCTTATCAACGCTTCTCACTTCGAAAATGTAATTGTACGTTCGTAAATGTAACCATACATTCAATACTATATGAAATGAAAAATGATATTCTATGTATAAAAGAGGAAGGAAAAAACAAGTCATATCGAAGGCTCTGAATCACATCCAAAAACCCAAGACTCACATTCCTCATGCAAAAATCTGAAAATTGCACTCACGGGTACCCATTGTTTGGAAATACATTTTCTTTTAAAGGCACATAGGTACTATTGCCACTCTTTCTTTCTTTTCTTTTTTTGTGGAAAAATAAAATGAGGAGAACACAACGTCCCGAGAATCACACCATGAGTGAACTACAAGAATACTAACACTAAATAAGAAACATTTACACTATTGGAAAAATTTGAGAAATAAATTCCATTGCTAGGACATGAACCCAGTTCTATGAGGTGAGAGTTGACTGACTAGTCTCTAACAAAGCAAAAATTTAAGTTGAGAATTAAGTTTATGAAGTATTTGAAGACAACCTTCGTAATTTGTTTGAATCAACAATCAATTCATCAATGGCATGTATTTGTGCTATTGTTTATATATTTACTAATATTAATCCATGACAAGTCCTGGCATTTGCATTCTCTTTCACACAACAAACAAAACAAGATTATAATGGAATTTCTTAGAATCCCTTCATCACAGCAGCCACTCCACTCCTCTTGTCTCTCAACAATCAAAAGCTTATGTCATTGTTTGTTCTCATTGCCCCTCATCTAACAATCAGTTATACGAATTTCCTCTCTTAACTAGTAATCAGACGTTAGGAAATGTACTATGAGTTATCCATCACTACCAGTGAGTAATTAATTACCATTTATTTTCAGTAATTATTTATCTGGACTTGCAATATTATGTCTCGGCCTACCAGTTTTGCCCCAAGAATATCTAAAGAGTTCAAAAAGAAAGAACATTATTGTATATGTAACACTTAATGTTGACGCAACCAATAACACTTAATATTGATCCAACTAATTGATAATATGTGGAACAAGTACAATATTAAAAAATAGTTATTCGAATTTTTCAATGAGGCAAGGACTAGCTGCTTCACAACTATTTTCTTTGTCTTTATATTTCCATGGTGGGAGCCATGGTTGAAATCAATATAAGGCATTTCTTCCCTTGGAAAAACCGATGGTCATGGGGAGAAGGGAAATGTTTGTATGTCGTTAGTAATTTGTGTTCTTCCTTCGGGATGCTCGCTAGTTGTAGGACCATTTGGTGGCTTGAACTTTGTACTTTTTGGAGTGGTTTTGGAAAATACTTCTTTCACAATCCATTGTTATTGTTGTTGTTGTGTGTTTTGGGAAATTTGAGAATTTAAGAATTACAAATTGTTTATGGTAGTATGATAATGAATTATTTTATATTCATGGAAAAGTGACCTACTCTACCTTAGCATGAAAAAAATGGAAATCCATTTTGAAGAACGGGTTGTGGAATCTAGAAAAGTGAGTAATTGATTCACTTTGGATGTTGGGAAACAACTCCTCGGCCTATGGGATTGGGAGAAAGAATATCAATCTACTTTGTCCATTCTAAAGATGAATTTATTGGAGCTAGATGTAACGTCCCCCCATCCCAACCGAGGGACATTACAGTGCATAATCAACATAAAAATGAAATTTCTGCTAACTGAATTAATTCATTTATAATTAATTTGTTTCCTATAGATTTCAGCTACGAATTAAAACATATTTAGATATTTTCTGCAACCATAAAATAGAAGCATATACAACATTCTAATAATCAACATGAAATGCAGCTAAACAACTAATTACAACATCATATAAATCACTTCCAAATACACAGAGATCATGCACATCAATTAAACACATAATTTAACACAACAACACGATGAAACACTTATCTTTTCACAACAATTATGCAACTAGTTGCTTGGGACAGACGTTCCACCCAACCATAGAATGAATGTTCCAAATATCAACAACCAATCACCCACGAGCTGAGGCTGGAAATCCACAAAAGAGGGTGGTCTCTCACAGTCCACTCACAACTCATAAAAATCTCAACCCAACTGATATTCTCCTACAACTATCTTGATTTTCCACCAACTCTCTTCCTCTTGACCTGTCCAACCCAAGGAATATACCCCTTCACTGATATCAGTCCCTCAAGCATCCCGTTTGTTTATCAAGGTCTCTCTGGCATAGGAAGCTAGGAATCTCTTAGTTGATAACTCAAGGGAAATTGTTGCTAGGAAAACTATCAGCAAATTAATAACAAACACTTGTTGTTTTAATGCAACTCACATAAGAGTTCACTCTTCAGGCCTGGCAATCTGTATTTTCAATTTCTAGCTCCAATTACGCTCCAATATGCTCTATAATTCACCCTCCATGGCTGCACCAGCTCCCATCTCTCTTTCTTTCTCTCTACTTGTTTTCACATGCACCAAAAACTCAATGTGTAAAACTGTTGTCCCCACCCATACTATTTTTATCTCTTTGGCTTGCCTTTCTTGACTCACACTCTTGCCCAAACTGATTGTACTCAACCCCCATGTGCCCAATAAATTTGGGATGTGACCATTCACACCCACTCTCTTACATGTATTCAATTATTGGCTTTGGGAACACTCAATCATAAATTGGAAGGTTCATATACAATTAGCAATTTTAAGAAAATGGGTTAAATTAATATACATGGGTACTTCCCCCTTGGACCCCT
>ML778302.1:462135-472544 GCA_009831015.1 Picea engelmannii | reverse complement strand
TGGATATTTAGTTTATGAACCAAGTTTCATGTCATATTTAAGAAATAAACTTTGTTCATTTCCTTTGGTATCAAAGCTACATTCTAAACCTAGCCTTTGGTCACACACTTTTTTATCAAACCTTATCTGACTCGAATTTTTCCCATACTCATTTATTTTTCAAAGTTTCTTTGAAATTTCTCTTTGATCACAACCTGGCCTTTGGCCATTTCAACAATACATTGTATTTTCTAAAAACATAGAAAGAAAAATAAAGTGTCTTGTGAATCGTATCCATTATGGTAAAAGTTTCCTCATAAATTCTCATTCAAGAAAAATATTTCCACTACAAAATTGATGAACATAACCAAATATCAATAAGGTCGTAAGCATAAAATATCATGAATATATAGAAGACGATTTCACTATCAAGCATTTAAATATGATACATATATCAAGGTTCCTAAAGATCACATAGGAGTAAGTTTCCATTATTTCCTAAGACAAAAATATTGAAGAGATATTAAGAAAGGTTCACTACAATAAATCTCACAGAAATAGGGAACCCATACAACCTATAGACATCCATTGAATTATGTCTTCCATATAGCCAATTTGTCCTCTATATATTGAATTTGATTTCCAATACCATTCATACCTTCAAAGTGTGGGCGAACAATAAGTGTAATGTTATCACACGATTTGTAGTTAAGGAAAATCCCAACACAAACAACAAATGCGTGACACAATTGGGGACACCTATCAATGTCACCTCAATAGATATCGTCCTCGTTTTAGTGATGGAAAAGTTCAACAAAAAGGAGGATTCCTGGGTGACCTCAGGGGAATTGTAAGGGAAAATTCCAAGAGATGAGAGAACCACCCCTATAATTCATGGTTAAAGGATATTGAAGCTTGATGGAGGATGAGTATAGGTCAAGGAAGAAACTGCCAATTGATGGTACCTGCAAAACAAATGTTAGACAACCTAAACCAAGACAATTTATGATGAAATAAGCCTTGATAAAAGAGGGAAAACAACAATAAGCCTCATTGTTACAAAATTGTAGAAATTAATAGTGATATATCAACAACAATATAATTATAACAATTGAAAATCAGACCATCAAAATCAACATATAATATTGGACAACAAAACTTATAATTAATGAACAATATTCCAATCTTTAAACCAAGATTTTGATGGTAAAAGAGGGCTGAAAAAGAGTGTTATCAACAATGATTATGACAACCCTATGGATGTATCAAACTTTTTGTACAAAAACAAATTCTAACCATTGAAATCAACAAGCAAACCATCCAAACAATATCCCTTTATTAGTAGATTAATTATCATAGCTTAGAAGAAAATTTCAGAAGTAGAAAAGTAGAGAAACTATATGGAATGAGTGTTTGTTGCAACCCTAATGGTTGTAGCTTAAATTTTATTACATCAGACTAATCACTTGAAAAAACAAGACGCCCTTGATGTAGAAGAGAGTCTAAAGCATGTAGAATTCAAATCCAACTTAATCAATTTCAAACCCTCAATTTTCACATTTATCAATGCAACAATAACAATCTCTAATGAAAATATTAGTGCCTTGTTATTGGGTGAATGGAGTCTCTTTTTTGAATCTAGGTTAATAAATAAAGAAGAGGAGATTATTATTGAGAGTTAAACCCTTATAAAACCCAAGAAAACTATCTCCTTCCAAATCGTTTAGCCTAAAAATAAAGATGGACTAGGGTTTTAAAAATCTTCTAGGGGTTTAAACCCTCTTACTCCCTAGATAAATAAACCCTAGCCAAGCCTTGAAACAAGGATGTAAACCCTATTACTTCTTGTTTCAATCCTTATAGTCTTTCAATATCAAGGAAGAACAAATTTTCCATTTTCAATAGCCTTATAGTTCCTCAACCTATGCCAATTTTCCATGTAAATTGAATAGGTTCATGGTTGTGGCCTAGTCCACTAAACCATGACCATGGAGGTCCATCAAAAATGGATACATGGAAAATTGGCATTGGTTGAGGAACTAGTAACATGTGGAGTAGTGGTGTGGTGTGGTGATGATTTTAGAGTTGTAAGATCAAACCCCATACATTGTTGAATCCTCATAAATCATACAACTCACATCATAATGGATTCGTGAGGGCCCTTGTTAGGAGAATTGCACCTTTTGACTCCTTACCCATAATAACTATTGATTGGGACTAATTGAATGATCGACATCATTTTGGCGTCATAAGGCCCCTATCATAGGATTCACATCTTTCAACCCCATGTATTTATAAAGGAGACAAGTGTCATAGCAAGGTGGGATGCCTTATAAATGGAAATCATGTCATATTAGGAACCATACGTGATGGAATGATGGGATCCTATGGGATAACACTTGCATAAATATGAATATAATGATTGAAGTCTTGACTCACATAAAAAAGACCCATCCTTCACTGTGAATTCCAAAAACTCCACATCAACAAGGAAGATACCTCATCTATAGAGATTCAAAATATAATGAACTCTTGATCAGTGTCACAAAAGAGTGGGGCCCAAGACCTAATAATAACTTGTGAGAAAGACCATCCACCTCAACTAATAACATGAGGATTTTTTCCAATGGGTCCACTTCAAAAATGGAGCACAAACCATAGAAGTATGTGTAACCTATTGACCCACTTTCACATAACTCCACCACCATGGAAACACTAACATCCCCAATAATGAGGATTCATCCATGAATCCACAAGGATAAATAGTGATGCTCCCCATAAATAATTCTCATTCCATATATTGGCTTGAATGAGGAAGGAATATAAATACATGAGGTGATGATAAGAAATGTGTTTAACATTTGGAATCCTACTAATGTTGTAGCAGGATGAAGAGGAATCAATATTCCTTGTAGAGAGAATGTTGGAATTCTCCCTAGGGGCGTAATAAGGGTCCATGGGCCATTAGATATAAAAGAAGGATAATTTTGGTAGCCATTTAATCTAATGTGGACTAGGTCCACAATGTTATTTAGTATTAATTAAGTCCCCATTAGGTATTTAATAGTTAATGAATGTAATGTGGTCTCAAAGATGGCTTGATAGATAGTTAGCATTTGATAGATATAAATAAGGATGGATTCATCCTTATTGAGCATGTAAAATGATATCATTTTATTAGATATATTATCTCAGAGGGACATTACCCCCTTAAAGAGGCAAGTGAACAGGAGTTGATCCTTCCATAAAAGGATCCCTATAAGATGTTGCCTTACCTTAAGGGTATTTTTATATATGAAGCATTGAAGTATTCTCTTCCTATTAAGTGAACAGGAGTTGATCCTTCCATAAAAGGATCCCTATAAGATGTTGCCTTACCTTAAGGGTATTTTTATATATGAAGCATTGAAGTATTCTCTTCCTATTATTGTACATCTTCTGTGTGATTGAATTTTTAGATCTAACTTATAATACAATTGGTATCCTCTGATTAAAAAAAAAAAAAAAAACATAGTTCTAGAAGAGGAGATATCATTGATTTAAAATCAATGACTTTATGGTTTTTTCTATTATGGCCACGAATTTATTCCAAGTTGTTTACCCCTAGAAGAGGCAAGTGAATGGGATTTGATCCTTTTATAAAAGGATCCTTATAAGGTGTTTCCCTACCTTAAGGGTGTTTTGAAATAGGAAGCATTGAAGTAATTCCTATCCATTATTGTACATCTTATCTGTGATTAAATTTTTATATCTATGGTACACTAGAAAGGCGGAGTCAAAGTTCCATGCAAAGAGAGAGTTCAAGTTCTTGTGGAGATTAGTAGATCCATGATGAACTAATAGAGAGTTTCAAGATTCTGGGTTGGTAGTTTGGGCATTGAAGGTTGATATAGGGACTATCATTATATAGTATATAGAAGAGGAAGAACTCCTTCTAGGAAGAGATTAATATCTGATTTCTACATAAAAAGAGGGAGACATTATTCCATATCCAAGATCCATTGAAATAGCCAATAATGTTGGAGTAGAAAAAGGCGGGTGGCCTTACTAGTTGGAGTCCATAGCAAGGTAGAATATAACAATTAGTTATTGAGGAAAGAGGATTTGCATTCAAACATCCATGCCTCAACTTTATTACTCTATGAAGAACTCTTATCTTTCTATTCATAGTGGATCCATTATCAACATTTAATTTCTCTTCGAAATAGAACCATTATCAACATTCTCTTTCTCTTTGGAATGGAACCATTATGGAGCACCTAATCAAGTGAAAGAACATGCCTCCAGAAGAAGCTACATGGGATGTTTAAAAATTCATGAAGAAACACACTAAACAACAAGCTTTAAGGGAAAATATTTTTAAAAGAGGGGGCTATGTTAGGGCCCTAACCCTTATTCATTATTTTCCAATGAAAACAATTTTGTTTATTGACATTTATGCCCTTTGGACCATTTGTTATTACAACTAAAGCATTGTCCTTTTTCTCTCCTTTTATCCATTTCCTTATGCAATATTTGAGTTTTTTGAGGCATGATTTCCCTATGAGAAATAAATCCATCTCTACTTCCCACATATTTTCTGGTGGTACACTTGCATGTAGCCATATTCTTGCCTTGAATATAGAAAGAAAATTACAAGGATCCTTATAATGTGTTGCCCTACCTCAAGGATATTTTGATATATAAATCATTGAATTATATCCTTCCCATTATTGTACATATTATGTGTGATTGGATTTTTAGATCTAAGTTATATTACAATTTGTATCCTTTGATTAAAAAAAAGGGCGTTCAAATCTAAGTTTGAGAAGTGGAGATATCATTGATTTAAAATCAGTGACTTTAGTTTTTTTTCTATTACAACCACAAATTTATTCCGAGATGTTTCCCCCTCGAAGAGGAAAATGAATATGATTTTATACTTACATAAAAGGATCCTTATAAGGTGTTTCCCTACCCTAAGGTGTTTTGAAATAGGAAGCATTGAAGTAATTCCCACTTATTAATGTACTTATTATTTGTGATTGGATTTTCATATCTATGGTACATACTAGAGGAGGATTCAAACTTCCATGCAAAGTGAGAGATCAACTACTTATGGAGTAGAGCCATGATGAACTAATATGGAGGTTTGACATTATGGGTTGGTAGGTTGGGCATTGAAGGTTGGTATAGGGACTATCATTATATAGGAGATAGAAGAGGGATAAACCCTTCTAGGTAGAGAGTGAGATTTGAATTCTACATAAAAAGAGGGATACATTCTTCCATATCCAAGATCAATTTTCATAGCCAAGAATGGTGGAGTAGAAAAGGGAGGATGACCTTTCTAGTTGGAGTCCATAGCAAGGTAGAATATAACAATTAGTTATTGAGGAAAGAGGATTTCTAGTGTTACACTTGTGTGTAGCCATATTCTTTCCTTGAATATAGCAATAAAATTACATATATTCATAAATTGGATATGTCAATCATTCAATTAGGCCCAATCAATGAGATGGAATGATGTATCCTACACTCTATGCTACCTTTATTTATAAATTAGAGATAAAGAGTGCATGATTTATCACATTGTCTAGGCCAACCTAACTATAATTAATATAACAATAATGAATGAGGGATGGGGCCCTAATAGTAAGCAAATCATGTAAAGCTCTTTCTCATTCTAAATTAGTAAATAATTCACTTGATAGTTTTGAATTGCATGCCAAAGGCATATTCTTTAAATTGATGAAATATATGGGCTATAATGACCAAGGTCTTGGAAGAATCCAAGGGATTAAAAAACCTAAATATGTGATAAAATATCATATTAAGTATGAAGGATTAGGATTTGGTGGTGTAAAATAAGAGATGTTATGGGTGCTCCAAGGTTGTTAAAGGTAGTGATATTTCCAAAATAAATGGACCCAACCCATCCCTTAAACAAATTTTGTCTCTAGGAGGTGCCAAGACCACCAAAAACACATTTGTAAATGCCCAACAAGAATTATCTCCAACAAGCTAAGGAAAAAAAAAATACTAAAGAGCATCAGACATGCCCAATAGGAGAAGGTATCATTTCACCATTCCAACAACCTTGTGCAAGCTTGAAGAAGGATAGGGAATTGAAACATCAAGCAAATTAGAATACAATATCACTTGGAAGTCCAAGTAAGAAAACCATTAAGTGCAAGGGTATACCAAAGAGGTGTAAGAAATAAAATCCATTTCTTATATGGTTTTGTTGCAAGAATAAGGGCCACAAAGTTGATGAATGTTTGTATCCCAATCCATGTTTCTTTTGTCGATTGAGAGGCCATCATTTGGCTTCATGTTTGAAGAGAGAGGCCTTCCTTAGATGGCCAATATATTTTAAGACAAATAATTATCCTAAGATAAGTACATAACCCATTCAAATTTTCCAAGAACTATTGTACCCATTGCATACTAACTAGACATTGGGATGCTAAATGTTAGAGGCTACACCATGAATTTCATCCCAAGATTAGGACTACCAAACCAAAGATAAGGTGGATAGATAAAGTCAAGGGAGAAGAAACAACACTTTCATTTGCATTCACAAAAGAATCACTAAATGGAGATAGCTAGCTCAAAGAGGATGATACTAGATGAGAATCATGTTCAAAGGAATCCTCTACATCACTACTAACTTCTAGTTGTATAGAAACAATGGTTGAAATATTATTTCATTATTGTGAAGAGTGATGGCATGAATGTGTATTTTATGAGTCAACAACAATATTGTAATAAGTGCAGGGCTTGGTAAGGGAACTAGAAGAGTTAAATTTAGTTTTAATGTTGCAATATTCTCTTGGATTTTTGTGTTTGTTGGTTAGAAATGCATAGCTCTTGTATGCACCACTCCTATAATTTATGGAGGCCAATAAAAATAGTGAAGGAAAATTGGTGAAGGTTAAATGACCAAGAATCAGATGAGGCAACCACAAGAAGAGCAATGGAAACTAATCATATGTCCTCTCACCATGATAAGTTGATGAATATCACACCTTCTATTGTTTCAAATTCACATACAAAAGGAAGAATGATGTGTTGGCAACCAATTTATGTTGTAGCTTCCTCAATGCTCACAAGAGAGGAAGAAGGAGAGCATAAGGTTGGAAACATTTTGGATGTGCATAGTTGAAAAATTAAAGTTGTAAACTAAATGTGAAAATGCTCTCATGGAAAAGGCCATTTAAAGACCGCCAATGTAAGCCTCCACAATGGAAGTAGATTATATAAGTCATTTATTTTCTCCACAATATGTTTTTGGAATCTCAACAAGTATAAAATTGAGAAAAAAACCGAGGATGTAGAAGAGGACAACCACCATTGTTTTGAACTCCTAATTCATTAGGAATAATGGAAATCCTAAAAGAATGGTGCAAAACCTCATGGGGAATTCTGGCCAATTATGTTTTCAAGGCTAATGCATGGTGTGAAGAGAAAACCACCCAGAATGATAAAATTGAATATGTAGAGAATTTTTATTTATGGGAAGTATAATGTTTTGTAAGACTCAAAATCCTCTCAATGTGAGGTACGATTCGAATGAATCATCCATGTCAAGATGAAATGAAAATACAGGATTGGTGATGAACCTTAGGAGTTATGGTAATGGTTCAAGGATGAATAATAACATTGTGGTAGAGGATCAACTTGACTCAAATGGTGGTTGTGTCGCAGTCTGCCAAAACCATGATGGAGAACCAAGACACTTGAGCTCCATCAAAAAAGTGATACATGGTGAATTATCATTGGTTAAGGAAGTGGTAACATGGTGGAGTGGTGATGTGGGAACAATGTCATAGTTTTTATCTCATCGCACTTGCACCATCAAATCATCACCGATTAGGTGATCTAGTTCATTGAGGGTTTGCAAGAGACCTTGTTAGGAGAATTACATTTTTTGAATATGCACCCTTAAGAATAATCAATGAATTCAAAATCAAATGACCCACATATTTGTTGGGTCACAACTACCCCTTTAAATGGGTGTGCATCTTTCAACTTCATTCCTATAGAAAGGACACAAGTGTCATGGTGAGGTGGGACCCAAGAGTTGAATCCCTTGTAACTAGAAATTGAACACATCATAGTAGGACCCATGGGTCAAGGAATGATGGGACCCTACCAAGGGATATTTTCATGAATATAGAGAGGATACACATCCTCTCAACTCACATCAATGACACCCATCCTTCATACTGAACACCTCAACATCCATGTTAGTAAGGAAAATCCCTTGTCTGTAAAACTTTGTAATCTAATGTACTCTCAACAAGTGTTAAGGAAGAGTGTGAGTTGAGACCTGGGGGAAACTTATGAGCCGGACCATCCATTTCAAGTCATACTATAAGGTTTTAGTTCAATGGATCCACTTAATTGGAAATGAAATATGAATCCCCTAAGAATGTGTGACCTATTATCCCATGTCAACATAACTCCATGACCATGTAAATGATAACAACCATGACAATGATGATTCATCATGACTCAATGAGTATATAAATTGGTGTTCCTATAACTAATTCTTCTTCTATATCTAAGCATAAGAAAGGAATAAAAATATAGGAGGGGATGATGAGAAATGGGTGTGTAACTTTGAATCTCATATATGTTGTAGCAAGAAGAAGAATAATCAACCTTCCTTACAGAGAGGAGTTGAACCTCCATGTAGAGAGAGAGATCAAGTGCTCATGGATTGTAGTGGAACAAGAAAAAAATTGATAATGGGATTCAAAATTTTGGGTTGGTAGGTTGGGCATTGAATGTTAGTATGGGGAATACCATTCTATATTAGATAGAAGAGGGAGACATACTTCCAAATAGAGATAAAGAACCAAATTATATTTTAAAGAGGGAAACATTGTTCGAGATCTGAGAACTATTGCAAGAATTGAGGATTATAGAGTATAAAAGGGAGGATAACCTTACTGATCAATATAGTCCATAATAAGAAAAAAATATGTTTGTTATTTTCTTAGGAAAGAGATTTTGTATTCAAGCATCCATGACATAGCTTGATTACTCTATGAAGATATCTTTGTAGATTTTAACCTTGTACAATTATTTACTGCAAACAAATTCTCAATAAATAAAAAAATATATATAATGGCACACACACACATTACACATATATTTTACCCTGGAAAATAAAACCAGGAAAACCAACAACATGTTTAGAGATGCACCTCTAATTTTCTATTCATCATATATTGATTGTTTACAATACAATATATAGGATATTGTGGCATACAAAACCCTTAATCCATTGACCTGGATTAGTCAAAAACCCCAATTCCTTAACTGGAATTAGAAAACCATCTATGAAAACCATGTGTTGAAAAACCACCAAAAAACAGATGCAAAAAGTGCCAAAAAATTCGTCCCCCTCTAACCCTCCATTGGCCTGGTGAAACATAGACAATAGATCTAGTCTTGCAAAGATTATAACACACCAACACTCTTCCTACAAACTACGTTGGGAATGCAGATTTTAACCTTGTACGATTATTTATTGCAAACAGATTTTCAATAAAAGAACAAAAAAGATACAACAAAAAATACACACTTTACACAGATACTTTTCCCCTGGAAACCCAAACAGGGAAAACCAACATATTTTGTATTCATTCATCATGATACATTGTTTAAAATACAATATACATATAGGAGTCAACGACATCCAAAACCCTAACCCAATGACTTGGATTAATCAACAACCCTAATTCCTTAACTGGAAATAGAAAATCATCAGCAAAACCCATGTGCAAAAAACTGCCCAACAATGGACACGAAAATCAAGGCGACACAAAAAACAAGGAAAAAATGTGACATGTTTCCCAAGGAAAAAACATTTTCTCCGACGTGTTGCCCCTAAGCCCCCACGCAGGGGGGATATCGCCCCCCTTCCACCCCCAAAGGGGGAGCCTGATGGACCCCCTCAAACCCCCTCGCGCGCCTGATGCAACATAGCAGACACTAGAACTAGTCGCACAAAGAATATACCACATACCCAATAGGGAATCCTCCTCCCAAGAGAATAATATAAAGAATTAATTATTTGGATTGGCTCAAAGTCACAAGAGGACAAGTGTTTTAGAAATGTAATAGTTCCAAGCTCTAGCAGAGATATGGGAAAAGGGTGTGAATTCTCAAAAAACATAAGAAGTATTTGCAACTATAGCAATTTGGACTCAATTGCACATAACTTAAAGATTCCCAAGAGCCCTTTGAATTTTTCATTGAGAATTGAGAGCATGACAAAGGAAATATTCTCTCTTATAGTTTTTGAGTCACTCACATACAAACAAAATCTCTAATGGATCCCTTTATAATATGAATTTTATAAAACTTTATAAATTGTTGAGCAAGCCTCCAATTTGTTGTTGGAGTTTTCCCATAGGTTATGTCAAATGTGTTTG
>ML778302.1:420837-456306 GCA_009831015.1 Picea engelmannii | reverse complement strand
TATTATTTTGTTATTGGATTAAATCCCCATTGTGGATTAATCATGTCATTATTATTATTATTGTTATTGGATTAATCCCCATTGAGGATTAATCATGTCGATAATTGTATAAGAACCAAATCCCCTTTTGCGGATTGGTCATCGGACAATTACAAAGTGCAGAATAAGAAGTCGTCCCCAGCAATTATAATGGAAGACCCAGAATTAATTAAAGGTGGGTTTACCCACCCAGAGTGAGAGGTCGACCCTGCCAGATTGTGACCTTTCACATGTGCCAGGTTGATATAAATAAGAGGCTAGTGCCTCACTTCTAACACACACTTCACTTGCTTATTCTCTTCTAAGGCAAGCTGCAATTAGAAGTTGGAGAGAGGAGAAGAAGAGTGGTGCATCTCTTGGGGAGGACTTTCTGTATTGGTTTGAGTTATCTCTTGAACATTGTATAAGCTATTTATGATAAGAAAGTTTTTGCTGGGTTTTCTTCCCCTAGAGGGTTTCCCAGGATAAATGTTGTGTCTCTTGTGAATGTGTATTTCTCAGTGATCTTGTTCTTATTATGCTCTTATCTAATGAAATGCAAAGAACTATAATAATGGCATAAACATTAACATGTAATAGGGTAGAAACCCTACTGATATAAAAAAAATCCAAACAACCATCATCACTTCCAACATCATGTTCTTCTCTATGGTTTATGTGCATATCTGAAACCCTAGAATCACACAAGAGAAATCTCTCCAAGAACATACAAGGTCTCTCTCTCTCTCTCTCTCTCTCTCTCTCTCCTTGTCTTGTCCTAGCGTCTCCTCATGAACCCTAGTGTCTTACTCCCTACAAGACTTCTTCTCTTCTCCAAGTGTTTCCTCATGAACACTAATGTTTCTAATACAAGTACAAAAAATAGTACAATGATGATGATGAATACTAGAGCTCTCTCCTCCCTTATATATACAAATAGGTGAGTAAGGCTAACATAAAATAAGGAAATGTTTCTATACAAGTAACCAACAAGGAAACCCCACATGGAGCACTCTACAATACAAGTATGTACATGTGTCAAACTAGGGTTTATATAACCCCCAAAGTGAAACACTTCAAACATTATCCTCCTTGGGCTCAACACCCCTCCTCAATGATGGCATGCTCTCCAACAAGATATTAGTCCAACACTCCCTCTTCCACATTGGTATGTTTTCCAAATGTCCTCATGCAAGTTTCTCCTCCTTTAACTGTGTGCCACATGCCCTCTCATGTGCCCAAAGCTACACTCATGTGTTTCAATGTGGTCACAAAGCTCCAATGCTCCTCAACATATGTGTCCAAGTCCATCACCAACCTCCATGAAATATGCTCCTTGACCCAAGCATCCTCAGGTCAAGTGTCCAACCTCCAAGGTAAGCATCACATGGTCCTTAGCTCCAAGGGCTAAGTTCCCTCCTCCAGGTGGTCAATGCTTCTCCTCCTAGGTAGGTACCTCCCCTAATTAAGAAACTAACTCCCCCATTGTGTGTAACCAATGGGTTCGTCAACATGTTGATCTAGGTAACAACCTCCTAGGTAAGGGAAGTATGTCAACACTCTAACCCCAAATTGAACCATTCATATGTTCATAAATCTTTTCCAAAGGTCTTGGAGACATAACACTCTCATAACAAGGTGAAAACACTTTTGGAGCAAGGAAAATTTAAGGACCCATAATTATCTTAAAGTGTAGAAAGCTTGGCGAATCTTATGAATTATTAAAATGCCAACCATAAAATGTTTGGAGACACTTGTAAAACTATTCAAACTTCTAAGGATTTTATGTAGTTTCTAGAAAATTTTGGCAGTTTTTAGAGTACAATACTTGTAGACTATAGAATTTGAGAAAATCATTTTAGAAAAAAAATGGAAATTGACAAATCTTTTTTTGAGAAAAAAACGTGGAAAATAACCCATGAACAAAATTTAAACACTAATAATTTCTCTGTTTTAAAGTACCCAAAAACTTACAATTTCATTATAAACCCAAAAATGTATTAAAATTATTAAGATCCATATTAATAAATATCAAATTAATCATATACTAATTAATTATACATCACATATCATTAATATTAAACTATTTCTTCCTATACAAAGGATGAAAAATTTACCAACTAAGCACATCCCTTCTCACCCAATATCTTAATCAATATGATGGATTATTTTACTTTTATGAACTCCATGTGCTTCTCTTTTTATATTAAACTAATTCTTCTTATACAAAGGATGAAAAATTTACCACCTAAACACATCCCTTCTGTTGTGGGTGGGAAATCCCTCCTACGAACTAGCACTAAGGGTTTTATCATGCATGCAGAAATGACCTAAAGATTCTTACTGTTTACCATCATCCCATGAATAAAACCCATTACTCATATGTAAATGCAAGGCTCAAGAGATTAAGTTGACGTACCTTATTTTTCGTGTTTGATGTCGATCCCTTTTCGCACTTGGTCATTCTTTGACTGCAACTCTCCTCCCAATGCTGACCTGCATTCACTAAAGACAAACAAAGAACTCCACATGCATTTGATATATGAACTAACGGGTTAGAGATTTAATTAATCATACAATCAATTTTCCAATAATGACAATTTCATACGGCGGGATGGGGAAAACAATTCTTTTATTAACTTCACAATGATACCTTAAAATGATAAAGTCGGCTATTTCTCCTCGATCCTGGTCCTGGGCTCTTCTTCCACTGTCTTCCAACTGCTTTGCTCTATACTTCTCTTTGCATAAGGATGGCTAAAGGTTGGGACAAAGGGAATGCTCAATTAGGTATGGTTTCTTTACTATGATTCTCCTCCTCCAAATGGGACCCCTAACCCTTCTTTTAGAGGCTAGAAGAAGCTAGGTATTTGGTCGAACCCTCGGACATGCATGGTTGAAAGGTTTACTTAACTCACCCAAAGTTGTGTGTTATGTCAGCAACTTTCCTTTTTTCGTGCTTTTGTAGGTACACACAGGTTGTTTTGGGTTAGCTAGCATGTAAACGTGTGCAGTAATGGAGTAGGGTGCGTGGGCCTTTATAAAAGGTGTTTTTAAGAAGAGTTGTTCAACAGTGTTTTGGTAAAGAAGGAATCTGAGATGGCCTGATGCCAGGGAAGCATGTCTGGTGTAAATTAGGGTTATAACAGATGCCCCCTAATGTGTGAGGTCAGAAGAGCATATGATGGCCAAAATACATTAACAATCTTCACCAATGTGCCGAACAAGTGAGCCCAGGGACCAGAAATCGGGAGGTGTCATCTACAAAAATAACAATTGTCTCACCGAGGCAGGCATACCCATGCTCGGGATAAAATAAAACAATGGCTACCAATAAAATACACTGTAGATCCATGTCATATAACTATATAAAGTGTAGCCACGAACAATACACAACGGAGCTACATCTCGAAATAAAAAAGATATACCTGTAGAGTATCCATCTTCTTAGAAGCTGCTAAGGCCTGATGGATGGAGATGAGGTGTTCAGAGCTCGAGCAACAACTTCAAAATCTTCAAAACTTGGGTAGGAGTGTAATATGAGTGTACTACTTTACTAACCAGAGGTCTTTGATGGCTCGCCAGTCATGGACTAGAGAATCTTGATGATCAGACTGAAGGCTTCATTGGTTTCGAACAAACACTTGATTGGATGTTCAGGATGGTCGGGTATGAGGGCAAGAGACAAACTACAAAGGGGCCGACTCAGGCTTGGTAAAAATTTCCCTTGGACAACAGCACGACAAATGATGAGACTCAGGCAGCATGGCATTAACATAATTTTACGAAGCAGGAGGCAACGCAAACTCTCCATATGTTTGGAAGAATAACCAAATGGAGCAAGACACAACTCTATGTAGCGAGAACAATTTCCTAAGGTCATACTAAATCCCAGAGTTTGAAAAACAAACAGACAAATGTGCTTTATCCAAAAGCGACTCATTATGCTGCCAATAAAGAAAATACTTTTCCCTTCCTCTTTTTGGGGTATATTCAATTTTTTTTGTCTTTTTCAATAATTTTGGAAAAGGAATAAAAGAATTTTATGTTACAAAGGAGGAACGAGTGTTGCAAATAGACAAGTTCAAGGCACAGGGACAATACTGATGTTCAGAGTAAGGACACTCGGGAAAAATCCTCCAGGGGCCAAAGGTGTCAAGATGTAGAGGCAAAGTGCTACAGGTCTTGCACATAAGGCATGCTTTAGATGGTTCAGTTGAGAGCAACATGGAGATGACATTAGGTCAAATACATAGGTATGAAAATGCGATTAATAAAGAACACAATGGTAACGTCCTTCGATGTGAGTTTAACGATCCCATAGAAGGTAAGCTCGGCGGTTTTTCATATTTAGAGAATCTGAAAAAATGTAAAAGGAGACTCCACTGGGGTATCTTTTTCGAAGGTAGTCTAGTCGATTCGAAAAAGGGGTAAACTAGCACCAACAAGATGTCTATTCAAAACCATTTTAATGAGTGTGATAAAGACAAGATCACTCAGCCATTTTTCATTTTTAAGGAGTCTGAAAAAAGCTTAACTATGGACTCCGTCAGGAATGTTCTTCTGGACCATTTTGATGAGTGTGAAAGAATAAGGTCACTCAATGATCTTTTCAATTTTAGGGATTCTGAAAAGAGCTTAACTATGGACTCCGTGGGGGTTCCTTTTTAGTAAATTTAGTCCCTCATGCCCGAAAAAGGGTTAAAATGATACCTGAGAGTACTCTTCTAGAGAACTAAAATTCCTTAGAGTATACCTTTGTTCGTACAATTGACCGTCCGGAGCGAAAAATGGGTAAACTACTGTCGGATAGACGTGACTTCAAATTTCAGTTTAATGAGCGTGAAAGGCCACAAGATCGCTTGACAATCTTTTCATGTTTAGAGGGTCTGAAAAGGGCTTAAAAGAAGACCCGTTATGTCTTTTGGGAGTCCCGAGGGTGAGGTCAAGAGTGAAACGAAATCATGCAAATGAGGCTCAAACTCGTAATCAGGGAAAACAACAAGGACTCCAGATCCTACAGTGATTAGAGACAACATGGAAAGCATAATGCAACCAGGATCTACCTAGGGAATCCATGTTTCGGTAAGCTCTACCACCAACTCGCGACACTTCTAAAGCAACAATGATGGTTCTGTGTCGCAACCTGATGGGATTGATCCTATGGAAAATGGATAAACACAACGAGATACAAAAGTCAGGGTAGAAACCTAACCTACATGCTCAAGTTGATTATCTGATATTTTTCCACGGACCATCAAAAGTTACCCAAAACTCCAAAAAAATGTCCTGATACCCGATCATACCCTTCCAATGCAACTCCTGAATCACTCTAAATGGTTTTTGGTTTAAAGAAAATGATAAGGGGGGCCAAAAAAGTGTCAAAAAGAGGCCAAAAAGTCTATAAATAGACGCTGGCAGCTCATTATCACCATTGTTGATTTGGAAATTGACTCTGGAGCAAAAAAACCCCTTTGATAAAAGTGGTGATTCTGGGAGCTATAGTGGACGAAACGACCATCTGTCTGGACCAAGTAAGTATAAACTCTTTCCTCTTGTAATTTAAATCTTTATTAATGCTTTGGGTTTCAATTTTTGGGGGGGCGTCGACCTTCAAAAGGTCGGCCCTAGGTCCACGCGGGTTGTCTTATGACAGGCCGCATGTACATTCGAGTAGAGTAAATACTGCATGTATGTACATGCAACTTTCATTATTACAGCCCGTGTGGACCCCCTTATTGAATGAAATTTTTTTTTAAAAACAAGGGTTAATCCTCCTAAACTTGGTGTTTTGCAGGATGTATGTTCACTGGAGGGAAAGAGAGCATGAGGAGGTTAGTTAGTTTGTCAGGGAAGACCCCAATGTTGTGGCTTCCTTAATGCAATGTGGGATGCTCAAGTTCTTCTTATGTCCTTTTATGTGGGCACAACCTAGGCTACTAAACACATTGGTTGATTATTGGCATCCTGATGCAGAGGCCTTTATGTTAGAGGGGAAGTTACTGGTGCCCACAACAGAGGACATATATTTTTTGGCTGGCCTCTCCAGGAGAGGGGAACTAGTCAACTTTCGGACATTTCCTTTGGGGCCTCATAACATATCGGAATTGATAGGACTTTATTGTAAGGCTGGTACAGACTGATCGAGCTCACAGGTTCCCATAAGAAATATTATTGACTTATCCCTGCAGGCAATTGTGTTTCTTATTGAGTGGATGACTGGTTCTACGGCTCTACAATAGGCGTCCCGTGCACAGATGAATTGTACAGTCTAGTGCTTAAATGCAAAAATATATGACTAGAGCACTACACTGTTAGATTGTATGAAGAGGTAGCTGACAGATTGTCGGTCGCGGATGCAGAGGAACTTTGGGTTCGGGACAATTCTATGCTCTTTCTTCTTTGAAAGAGTTCTGAGCTTCAGTCCTTGAGTGGTGGTACGAGGACATTAGGCCTCTCTTCCTGCGATTTGTAGATGGGCAATGTTATTGCCACGACAAGGTGGTGGAAGGACCAATGAGTCCTTTGATGATGATTTCTTCGCTTGGTTGTCACGACAGATCCCAGTCATAGAGGATTACCCTTATGCTGGGATTGATTTCTCGAGAGATCCTGAGATACCAGTACCTCCTGGTGAGGAGCGAGGAGATATGGATAAGTTTACATCATTGTTTTGTTGTTTATTTTTTTTGTGTGAAACATATGTAATTTTTATGTTGTTTTTTTTTATATATCATTTTTTTTATACCAGAGTATTTGACGGATATTTGTTTGTTGTGTGCAGATGTGGGACCAGTGCGACCAGCGGACTATGCGAGGAACAGGCGTCGTCCTTAGCCAAGGGCCGCACCTGCCGCCGCAGGGGGACCAGCAACATCAGAAGAGCTTCCATCTGGGGAGGCTGAGAGGGTGTTGAGACGAGTTGAGCGAAACTTTACTTCGCTCACTCGCACAGTCCCTATGATAGATATTGAGGATCTACCACCATCTATGCAGCCTCATGTAGTGGGGGCACCATGGACGTGGGTTCGATTGTTTCGGCATTTGGCAAACGTTGTTGATCATTACAACAGGGCCCACAGGCCCTGACCTTAGTTAGACTTTTCATGTGCCGAGAGCACTACTTGTATATATTTTTTGAGGGCATAAGCCCCATGACTTGTTATTGGTCATACTTTTGAGGCGCTTGCGTCCACCTATGTACTCCGGTGACTATGATATTATATATGGATTTTTTTGTCTTTTTGTGTCTTATGGATCATTTTTTATTTTTAAAAATGTATTTACATGTTTATGTGTATGTCCTTTCATATGTGTGTGAGATGCCAATCTAAAATTTGATTAGCTAGAGTATCTATAATTTTTTTTAATCTCCTAGGAACATGAAAATATGTAATATAATCAAAGCTTCGTTCTAAGAGACATACCCTAAGGAATCTTCAGTGTAAAGTTAGATCATGAACACGGTAGACTCTATTTAACTGTGACACAACCAACTGAGCATCTAAATAGACCAGGAGATGAGAGATACCAAATGACAGGGCGTCACAAAGAAACTCAATAACTGCATTGTACTCAACGACATTGTTTGTGGTGTCACTTGAGCATATACCTCCGAAAGATAATAACTGGCCTCGAGGTGTAAAAATTACCCAAGCTGCGGAGGAAAGCCTCTGAGTGTGCTGGTTAGCACCGTCTGCGCACCCAGTGATGGTACCCAGATTACAAATCTCGGTAGATCCTAAAGTGGTCAACAAAGCTTTCCTTTGGGAAGGGCAACTTTAGAGGACCTCCAAAGTGGACATCGCACAAGGGGTTTGAGACAAATCCTCCACCACAGAATAGTTCTGGGCGGCCCTTGCATTTGGGTTGTGAGAATCTTTTTTGAACACACCTTTTGGGATGTGTGTCATTGTTTTGCCCAAAATCTTCTCAATCTGTAAAGGAAGAGATGAGAGTTCGGCTTCTTTTCCCTTCTCAGAAGTGCTTGGTTTACTCTAGTAATGCACTCTAGTCGATATAAAATCATCACCCTTCATCATATACACATTTGCAGATGCGGGATTGGTCGAAGACGAAGAGGGTCATTGACTACCCCCTTCTACACTTGTAGAGGCTTGGGCTAGGTTTTGCCCATGCTGAAATGGATTGGTTAACATAGCAGGTTGTTGTTGTGTCACAAACTTTTGGGCCTCTGCAAGCCAAGGACATTGGTGAGTTGGGTGGTCTTCTGCACACAGGTTGCACGTATACCTCGCCTTTCATTTCTCAGTGTTGCCCCTGCCAACATTATTAGTGGGTTTCTTATCCCCCTTACCCTTTTTTCGTTGTTTTTTCTTTCCTTCAGGCTGTTGGGTGGCCTTTGGATTTGTCGATTGCACTGTGTGTACATCTGACATTTTAGTAGGGGGAACAACCAAAACAGTAGTTTGGCTGGTCGCTATGTGTTGTATAGACAGTTGCTGCAATTGCTTCGTCAGTTGCTCAGCGGGCTTTATTTGTGCTGAACCAACAATACCATCAGCATGTGGTCCATCTCTCTGTCTGGTTTTATCAAGTATTGAGTGTGGTGCATCTGGAAAGATCTCGTATAATAAACCGGACTGAGAATAGATTAGCTCAAGTTGTTGAGATCTCATGATGGCGTCTTCTTTAGAAAACACTCCCGACGTCTTTGGATAACTGTGGGACCAAAGACTTAAGTAACCACTCGAGCAGGAATGCTGGTGGGACTGGCACCTTAATTAAACTCTTCTGGTGTCTCCATTCTTGGATGTGATCAAAGATATGGTCTGCTTTTATCTGTGCAAAATTGGCCAACAATTCTGTTCCAGCGTCGTATCTCACAGGTAATTGGAAATGGTTTAGGAAAGCCATTGCCAATTCGCCGAAGGAAGAGTATCTTGAGCGGTTGAGCTCAATGTACCATTTTGCGACACTCCCAATGAGAGTATGTTAAAACAATCGCAACTGTATGGATTCGTATTTCAACGCGTTAGATGAGCACCAAAGATGGAAGGTAATCACATGATCTCATGGATCTTCGTTAGGCTTGGCCTCGAACTTTGGTATGTTCGAAGGCAAATTCATCGACATAGGGGGCCAACACGGATCGTGACAGATAGGGTCATTCAAGAACCTTGTCAAGTCTAGAAAATGCAAGGTTGCCAGGAAAGGTAGTTTGGGTTGTTGGTGATAACCTGAGAAAAAGGGACCTAGAGTTTGACTGGCACCAGGTTGCCAGGAAAAGTTTGGCTGCCGGTCTGGGTTCTGGTAAAAACCATGGCCATGACCAGCGTATGGATTCTGCATGTGAGGAGACATCATTGGCTGATTCCCAAAATACGACGTAGATGGTTGGGCGTGCATTATATTCGGAGGACTTTGGGAAGGGTTGCCCCATGCCGATCCCATGGGGATAGGCATAGTACCTTGTCTGGGTTTCCATTGGTTGTGAAAAGAATTGCCCTAGATCGACATTCCTGACGAGGGAACAGATCCCTGCCAAGAATTCCAGGGCCCTGATGAAGAAGAAGTTCTTGGGTTTGCCCCTTGTGCAGGAATAGTACCCTGCATAGGAATAGGTTGTCCGAAACTGGGATTACCCCCAATCAGGAAAGCAGCTGACGAGAAGGCATTATTACCAAACGCACCAAACAAAGAAAATGGTGTCAAACCTACCGGCATATTATGGGAAGGTGGTCCTTGACTCCCTGCTCCAAATAAACTATGGTGTGCAGGTGGCCCGACGAATGGCTAGTGCGTGCCACTGAGCGAAGGGGATGAAGGAGGTATATAACGTCCCCCGTAAGGGAAAGTGTTAAAAGGAGCTGAAGTGCCCCCCATGTGGCCTTGCAGAGGAGCATTAGAGCTCCCTACCCCTAGACCTAAAGTCTGTGAAGTGGAGTAGGAAATTACAGGACTTGTACCTGAGCTAGGCATCCCGTATGAGAACGGAGGGCCTTTCGCACTTGGTGTGAAAGGGGTTGTGGCTGCCACCATAGACAGGATCAAACCACTATGCGAGGTAGAGGTGGTCAATACCATGGTGGCTCAGACCGGTGACAGTGGGTTAGGAGGTGGAAACTCTCCTGTGGTGACAACTGTAGTGGGAATTGAAGAATTCCTAGGAGTGACAACATTTGTTTCCATTGTTGTGTGCAACACTGTCTGGCACTCGTAAGGGTGAATCATTACGATGATGGGTTCCGAAATATCAGTGGTTGGAGTTTCAGGTGGACCAAGAGCATTCACTCCAAAGTCTAAAACAGTCATTTCCTCTGGATGTTGGTCAAGTACAATTTCTTGTGACCCGGTCGCTTCAAAAGACCCTTGTTGGTCTAGCGTTCGCCTTAGTGGTGGCGGGCATGGCTCCAGTGTAACCGGCGACAGGCCCAGAAGCCTTCGTGACCGACGGAGCTCGTGATCCTCCGCTGTGTGAGAAGATCAAAGACACCCTAGGTATTTCTATTCATTCAAAAAACAACACACACTAAAAAAGTCCCTACAAGATAAAACAACCAAACACTAAACTAATTGAAAGAACAGTTACAACAACCAACACTAGAGCAACTTACCGGTGCAAGTGCAACTCAAACACGGAAGCACCCTCCAGGTATACTCTACAAAGCATGGCCCGATGTCTGTCCTAGGTACCACAGTATACCCCCGCAGTCACCTGTGTATGTCTCTAAAAAGATAGGCAACTAGGTTGCCAGCGCGTGAACAGTCACCAGGCGGGTACAGTCGAAAGTTGGGTAGACCACAATGAGTAGGGTATCAAGCCTGAAACCTGTCAAGGGTATCGAAAGAAAATGGTCTGGAAGATAACTGAGGACCTCGAAAGGATTCAAGACCCACGAAGCTTTGTGGCAAATGCAATTGACGAAATCCAAAGACAAGCCCTCTATATGTGTTCTCCACTACGATTGGTCCAGCTTTGGAGGGGTTATCTCTGCTACCTTTCCACACGCGACCTTTTTTTTTATCCCCTGTATTAGAGGCGGGTCCCGGATAAATTTCACGATACTAGACTTTGACACTCCCTAACTCAAACTCCAATGTTTGATTTTAATGGCCTTGAAGAGTTTCCTCTCCAACCTAATTCAAGGCCCCAACCCTAAACTAGTTGGTTGACCCTACAAACATAAAAATTCTAATGAATTTTAGATTTAGCATTAACTTTTATGGCTTGTCTTAAGTCAAAGGTTATGAAAGTGAAACTAGTGATGTTTGAAAGACGAAAGAAAAAATAAACAGAAAGCTGGAAACAAAATATCTTCACTTAACTCAAATCTTAAACAACTTTTCAAACTAAAAAAAATTCTAAGATCTTTAAACAACAAACTCAAAGTAGGATTTCACTCAACTACGAGTTACTTATGATTTAAGTAAACCATCAAGAAATTATGAAAACAAAGACTTTTCCATGGTTACTAATGCAAAACAACACTTTTTAACCAAACAAAGAAATAAAAGATTTTTTTTTTATTTGAATGCTCACAAAGAAAAAAGGAAAAATATCAACAAGTCAAAACCAAGAAAACTTCTGGCCTAAGCGCAGATTGCAAAGAGTCACTTTAAAAATCGCACACAAGCAAGTCAAAATTGGACTCTCACACTTGTCTAAAAACCCTATAAAAGAAATTTTTGAGGAAAACTTCTAAATGAAAAAATAAAGCTATTGTTGTGATCAAACCTAAGTTACTGACCGCTATGACAGAGACCCAAAAACCCGAGAGGTATAACTCTTGTCAAAGGAAAGGATGACTGCCTCACCTTCAACAAAAATTCTCTCCATAAGCACACTGCTGACAGTTCAACAACAAGCGTGTGCACGCGAGCTGTGTAAATTCAAAGTGCATGTACATGTGTGCTAGCCTTATACAGGCTACGTGTATATTTAAAACTCTGAGACAAATGAAAATCCAAGCAATCCATCCTAGGCAGAGACTACTGGTACTGAGAACCAGAATCTCTTGAATACTCAGACACTTACTTTAATAGAAAAAAGAAAACAATTCAAGGAAAACTTCATAGAACAAACCAATCTAAGGTGAAACCTAAGCTATAGACAACAAACAACAAAGACTAGAAAGAGTTCCAGAAAACCCCTAAGAAGGACTAATCTTGACAGGGAAGAGGATGATTGCCTCTCTAAAAGAATTTTTCTAGAATCATACACGTGACTGACACTTCCTCAGCTAGCATGTACACACAGACTATGAGAATGTAGGGTGTGGGTACACGCATGCAGACCTTATACAGGCCACATATACCTCTGTGGGTCTCGAAAAAAAAAAATACAGTCAAGCAAAGAAACAGAGATAACTGGTATTGAAGAGCAGAATCTTTGTTACCTTAGACTTTTGCAGAAACTTTAAAAACAAGTAATGAAACCAATTTTTAAAAAATACCCAAAAAACATTCCCAGAAACCCTAGAGATCCCCAATATGGTCGCCAATTCTGTTGTGGGTGGGAAATCCCTCCTATGGACTAGAAATAAGGGTTTTATCATGCATGCAGAAATGACCTAAATATTCTTACTTTTTACCATCATCCCATGCCTAAACCCCATTACTCATATGTAAATACAAGGCTCAAGAGATTAAGTTGACGTACCTTATTTTTCATGTTTGATGTCGATCCCTTTTCGCACTTAGTCGTTCTTTGACTGCAACTCTCCTCCCAATGTTGACCTGCATTCACTAAATACAAACAAAGAATTCCACATGCATTTGATCTATGAACTAACGGGTTAGACATTTAATCAATCATACAATCAATATTCCAATAATGACAATCTCATATGGCAGGATGGGAAAAACAATTTTTTTATTAACTTCACAATGATACCTTACAATGATAAAGTTGGATACTGATTCTCGATCCTGGTTCTGGGCTCTTCTTCCACTGTCTTCCAGCTGCTTTGCTCTATACTTCTCTTTGCACAAGTATGGCTAAAGGTTGGGACAGAGGGAATGCTCAATCAGGTATAGTTTCTTTACTATGATTCTCCTCCTCCAAATGGGACCCCTAACCCTTCTTTTATAGGCTAGAAGAAGCCATCTATTTGGTCGAACCCTCGGCCATGCATGGTCTAAAGGTTTAGTTAACTCACCCAAAGTTGTGTGTTCCGTCATCAACTCTCCTTTCTTCGTGCTTTTGTAGGTACACGCGGGTTGTTTTGGGTCAGCTAGTGTGTACATGCGTGCAGTAATGGAGTAGGGTGCGTGGGCCTTTATAAAAGGTGTTTTTAAGAAGAGTTGTTCAGCAGTGTTTTGACAAAGAAGGAAAATGAGATGGCCTGATGCCAGGAAAGCATGTATGGTGAAAATTAGGGTTATAACAGATGCCCCCTAATGTGTGAGGTCAGAAGAGCATCTGATGGCTGAAATACATTAACAATCTTCACAAATGTGTCGAACAAGTGAGCCCAGGGACTCGAAATCGGGTGGTGCCATATGCAAAAATAACAATTGTCTCACAGAGGCAGGCATACCCATGCTCGGGATAAAATAAAACCATGGCTACCAATCAAATACATTGTAGATCCATGTCATATAAATATCTAAAGTGTAGCCGTGAACAATACACAATGGAGCTACATCTCGAAATCAAAAAGATATACGTGTAGAGTATCCATCTTCTTAGAAGCTGCTAAGGCTTGATGGCTGGAGATGAGGTGTTCAGAGCTTGAGAAACAACTTCAAAATCTTCAAAATTTGGGTAGGAGTGTAATATGAGTGTACTACTTCACTACCCAAAGGTCTTCGACAGCTCGTCGGTCATGGACTAGAGAATCTTGATGATCAGACTGAAGGCTTCATTGATTTCGAACAAAGATTTGATTGGACATTTAGGATGGTCGGGTATGAGGTCAAGAGACAAAATATAGAGGGGAGGACTTAGGCTTGGTAAAAACTTCCCTTGGACAACAGCATGACAAATGATGAGACTCAGGCAACATGGCATTAACATAAGTTTACGAAGCATGAGGCAACACAAACTCTCTATATGTTTGGAAGAATAACCAAATGGAGGAGGACACAACTCTATGTAGAAAGAAAAACTTCCTAAGGTCATACTAACTCCCAGATTTTGACGAACAAACGAACAGATGTGATTTATCCAAGGGAAACTCATTATGATGCCAATAAAGAAAATACTTTTCCCTTCCTCGTTTTGGGGTATATTTGATTTTTTTGTCTTTTTCAATAATTTTTGAAAAAGAATAAAAGAATGTTACGTTACAAAGGAGGAACGAGTGTTGTGAACATACAAGTTCAAGGCACAGGGACAAGACTGATGTTCAGAGTAAGAACACTCGGTAAAAATCCCCTAGGGGCCAAAGGTGTCAAGACACAGAGGCAAAGTGCTACAGGGCTTACGCATAAGGCATGCTTTAGATGGTTCAGTTGAGAGCAACATGGAGCCGGAATTAGGCCAAAGACGTGGGTATGCAAATGTGATTAATAAAACACACAATGGTAACGTCCTTTGATGTTAGTTTAACGAGCCCAGAGAAGGTAAGCTCGATGGTTTTTCATATTTAGATAGTATGAAAAAACGTAAAAGGAGACACCACTTGGGTATCTTTTTCTAAGGTAGTCTAATTGTTTCAAAAAAGGGGTAAACTAGCACCGGCAAGACGTTTATTCGAAACCATTTTAACGAGTGTGATAAAGACAAGATCACTCGGCCATTTTTTCATTTTTAAGGAGTCTGAAAAAAGATTAACTATGGACTCCGTCAGGAATGTTCTTTTGGACCATTTTGACAAGTGTGAAAGAATAAGGTCACTCGACGATCTTTTCAATTTTAGGGAGTCTAGAAAGATCTTAACTATGGACTCTGTGGGGGTTCCTTTTTCATAAATTTAGTCCCTCGGGCTCGAAAAAGGGTTAAAATGATATCTGAGAGTACTCTTCTAGAGAACTGAAATTCCTTAGAGTATACCTTTGTTTTTACAGCTGACCATCCAAACCGAAAAAGGGGTAAAATACTGTTGGACAGACGTGACTTCAAATTTCAGTTTAACGAGCGTGAAAGGCCACAAGATCGCTTGACAATCTTTTCATGTTTAGAGGGTCTGAAAAGGGCTTAAAAGAAGACCCGTTATGTCTTTTGGGAGTCCTGAGGGTGAGGTCAAGAGTGAAAAGGAATCATGCAAATGAGTCTCAAACTCGTAATCAGGAAAAACAACAAGGACTCTTGAGCCTACAGTGATTAGAGACAACATGGACACCATAATGCAACCAGGATCTACCTAGGGCATCCATGTTCCGGTAAGCTCTACCACAAACACGCGACACTTCTAAAGCAGCAATGATGGTTCTGTGTCACAACCTGATGGGATCGATCCTATGGCAAAGGGACAAAGACAACTAGATACAAAATTCAGGGTAGAAACCTAACCTACATGCTCAAGTTGATCATCTGAGATTTTTCCACGGACCATCAAAAGTTACCCAAAACTCCAAAAAAATGTCCTAATACCCGATCATACCCTTACAATGCAACTCCTGAATCACTCTAAATGGTTTTTGGTTTAAAGAAAATGATAAGGGGGTCCAAAAAAGTGACAAAAAGAGGCCAAAAAGTCTATAAATAGAAGCTGGCAGCTCATTATCACCATTGCTGATTTGGAAATTGACTCTGGAGCAAAAAAACCCCTTTCATAAAAGTGGTGATTCCGAGAGCTGTAGTGGACGAAACAACCATATGTCTGGACCAATTAAGTATAAACTCTCACCTCTTGTAATTTAAATCTTTATTTATTCTTTGGGTTTCAAGTTTTGGGGGGGCGTCGACCTTCAAAAGGTCTGCCCTAGGTCCACGCGGGCTGTCTTATGACAGGCCGCAAGTACATTCGGGCAGAGTAAAAAATGCATGCGTGTACATGCGACTGTCATTATTACAGCCCACATGGACCCCCTTATTGAATGAAATTTTTTTAGAAAACAAGGGTTAATCCTCCTGAACTTGGTGTTTTGCAGGATGTATGTTAACTGGAGGGAAAGAGAGCATGAGGAGGTTAGTGAGTTGGTCGAGGAAGACCCCAATGCTATGGCTGCCTTAATGCAATGTGGGTTGCTCAAGTTCTTCTTATGTCCTTTTATGCGGGCACAATCTAGGCTATTGAACGCCTTGGTTGATTATTTGCATCCTGATGTAGAGGCCTTTATGTTAGAGGGGAAGTCACTGGTGCCCATGACAGAGGATATATATTTTTTGACTGGCCTCTCGAGGAGAGGGGAACCAGTCAACTTCTGGAAATTTCCTTCGGGGCCTCATAACATATTGGAATTGATAGGACTTTATTGTGAGGCTGGTACAGATCAATTGAGCTCACAGGTGCCCATAAGCAAGATTACTGACTTATTGCTGCAGGCGATTGTGTTGCTTATTGGGAAGATGATTGGTTATGTGGCTCTACATTAAGAATCCCATGCACAGATGAACTGTGCAGTCCAGTGCTTAAATGCACAAATATTTGACTGGAGCACTACATTGTTAGATTGTATGAAAATGTAGCTGACAGATTGTTGGTCGCAGACGCAGAGGAACTTCGGGTTCAGGACAATTCTATGCTCTTTCTTCTTTGAAATAGTTTTGAGCTTCAGTCCTCAAGTGGTGGTATGAGGACATCGGGCCTCTCTTCCTGCGATTTGTAGATGGGCAGTGTTATTGCCACGATAGGGTGGTGGAAGGACCAATGAGTCCTTTGATGATGATTTATTCACTTGGTTGTCATGCCAGATCCTAGTCATAAAGGATTACCCTTATGCTGGGATTGATTTCTCGAGAGATCCTGAGATACCAGTACCTCCTAGTGAGGAGCGACGAGAGATGGGTAAGTTTACATCGTTGTTTTGTTGTTGTTGTTTTCTTTTGTGAAACATATGTAATTTTTATGTTGTTTTTTTATATATATCATTTTTTTTATACCAGAGTATTTGAAGGATATTTGTTTGTTGTGTGTAGATGTGGGACCAGTGCGACCAGTGAACTATGCGAGGAACAGGCGTCGTCCTCGTCCAGGGGCCGCACCTGTCGCTGCAGGGGGACCATCAGCAGCAGGAGAGCTTCCAGTCGGGGAGGTTGAGAGGGTGTTGAGACAAGTCGAGCGAAAATTTACCTCGCTCACCCGCACAGTCCCTATGGTAGAGATTGAGGATCTGCCACCATCTATGCAGCCTCATGTAGTGGGGGCATCACGAACGTGGGTCCGATTGTTTCGACGTTTTGCAAACGTTGTTGATCAGTACAATAGGGACCACAGGCCCTGACCTTAGTTAGACTTTTCACGTGCCGAGAGCACTACTTGTATATATTTTTTGAGGGCATAAGCCCCACGAATCGTTATTGGTCATAATTTTGAGGTGCTTGCATCCACCTATGTACTTCGGTGACTATGATATTATATATGGATTTTTATGTCTTTTTGTGTCTTATGGATCATTTTTGCTTTTTTAAAATGTATTTACATGTTTATGTGTATATCCTTTCATATGTGTGTGAGATGCCAATCTAAAATTTGATTATCTAGAGTATCTTTAATTTGGTTTAATCTCCTAGGAACATGAAAATATGTAATATAATCAAAGCTTCGTTCTAAGAGACATACCCTAAGGAATCGTTGGTGTAAGTTCAGATCATGAACACAGTAGACTCTATTTAACTACGACACAAATAGCTGAGCGTCTAAATAGACCTAGAGATGAGAAATACCAAATGACAGGGTGTCACAAAGAAACCTAATAACTACATTATACTCAACGACATTGTTTGTGGTGTCACCTAACAATATACCTCTGGAAGATAATAACTGGCCTCGAGGTGTAAAAATTACCAAAGCTGCGGAGGCAAGCCTCTGAGTGTCCTAGCTAGCACTATCTGTGTACCCAATGAACACCTCGGATTCACTTGACATCTGCCACAGTGACGAAAGATAACATCAAAAAAGACACATCCATAATACTAAAAGAAACTAGGAAGTAATAGTACAAAGACTATACATATGTTACAAAAGGTTACCCATGGTGACCTGCCTATGAGTAATACTTCTTGAGGTAGAGCCCATTTCTAGGCTCTGCCAAAGCACTCCCTTCAAATTCAACTAGACGATAAGCACCCTTTTTTAGAACCTCTTTTATGATGAAAGGTCCGAACCACATGGGTTTGAATTTTCCTGCCCCCAGGGGGTCCTTATCTTGGTCATAGACCAGGACAAGGTCACCTTCAGAGAAAATCCGAGGACAAACAGACCTATCATAATGACACTTGAATTTATGTTTGTGAGCCTCATTGGCTAGGTCCACATCATGACACTGCTCATTGATCCGCTCAAGGTATAATAACCGTTCTTCAAGTGGAGAAGTATCTGGCAATAATTGTACTGCCAACTTTAGGGATAGGATTTGACATTCAATAGGCAAGACTGCTTCCAGCCCGTAAACGATTTGAAAAGGTGAGAAACCAGTTGCAGTCTTAACAGACATTCAGTAATCCCATAATGCCGAGTATAACATCAAATGCCAATTTGACTTGGTTGAGTTGATCATTCGTTGTAGGATGGTCTTAAGAAATTTATTTACAGCTTCCACCTGACCATTTGCTTGGGGGTAGTAGGGTGAAAAATTTTCTTGCCGCAACCCGAGCTTTGATGTTAACTCGGTCATCATCTGGTTCTGAAAGTGACTGAAATGGTCAGTGACAATCTCCCTCGGGATGTCGAACCTTGTTATTATCTAGTTGAATAAAAAGAGAGTCGCAGTGTCTCCATCATCTTTAAACATTGGCATAGCTTCAACCCACTTCGTGAAGTAGTCTACGGCTACAATGATATAATGTTGCCCCCTTGCTAAAAGAGGGTTGCATGTAGTGTAATCAATCCCCCACTTGGTGAAGGGACCAACTGTGATGACAGGAAACATGGGAGAGGGATGTGACCTCATCTTCTGAGAGAAGATCTGGCACGGGTGGCACTTCTTGACCGATTCGATACAATCTTTGATTAGTGTCAGCCAAAAGTAACCTGCTCATAAAATCTTTTGGGTTGTTGCCAACCCAGACAAATGACTGCCACAGGCTCCGGTATGGCAATCATTAAGCATGATAACTGCTTCTTCGTAAGTGAGGCATTGACGCAAGAGGCAGTCTACACCTCTTCGATACAACGTATCATCGAGTATGAGATAATTCTTAGCCTGATGGCGTATACATCGATGAACATCACGAGAAGCAGAGGCAAGGAATTTCAAAGTCTGGAGATAGATAAGTATATCTCTGTACCAGGGATCTAAAGATGTGATAAAAAACATATCTCCTTTGATAGGCGACTCTTCGGGCACAACATCACCTGACTCAATCGGAAGTTCTGAAATAAGTTCTGCGAAGACCAGTGACTTTTTGGATTTCGCTGAAAGGAAATCTAAGTCAAACTCCTAGAGGACGACTATCCACCTACTGATCTTTTCACCTATTACCCGTCATTTCAACATGTACTGGAATGGATTCACGACAACAATGACGGTGGTCTTGCGAAATAGAACATAATGACGGAACCGTTGAACATCATGGATTGCTGCCAACGCAAGTTTTTTGATATGAGAATAATTGAGTTCCAGTCCTATGAGGCCTCGACTCAGGTAATAGATCACATATTATGAGAACAAGTCATCCTTCTGAACTAAGACCATGTCGATGGTTGACTCTGCTGTAGCCAGGTATAATAAGAAATTTTTGTTATAGTTAGGTGGTTGAAGTAGATGGGCAGTTGTGAGGGCATGTTTCAATGCTTCGAAAGAGTGTTGAGTGGCATCGTCCCAATAAAAAGGAATGTCTTTCTTCAGTAAGCGCATAAATCCATTTGTGATCTCGGCATACTTGGCGATGAAATGTCTTAAAAAATTTGCCTTGCCCTGTAGACTCTGAATTTGAAGGATTTTGTGTGGGGGAGGCAACTGAATTATTGCCTCAACCTTGAGAGGATCGACCATGATCCCTGTTGTTGACACTATGAAACCTAACAAACATCCTGATGTTACACAAAATCTGCACTTGTTTGGATTCAAGCGAATTTGGAAGTAGAGACAACACTCAAAGATAAGTCGGAGGTGTGTGGGATGATCTATTCTCTTGCGAGATCGAGATGATAAATCATCTAAATAATCCTCGACTATATGCTTGAGGTCATGGAAAGCAAAAGACATGGCCCACTGAAAAGTCGCACCAGCATTTTTGAGACCAAAGGGCATCTTACGATACATGAATGTACCCCATGGACAAATGAATGTCATTTTGTGTTGGTCCTCGGGTTTGATTTGTATTTGATTATATCCCAAAAAACCGTCCATGAAAGAGAAGGCCTCGCAACCAACACATTCATCAATTATCTGGTCGATGAATGGTGTGGGAAAATTATCTTTTGGATAGGCCTTGTTCAAATCATGGAAGTCTGTACATACATGAATCATGCCTTGTTTCTTATTGATCGGCATAGGATTTGACACCCATTGGGTCAAATGGATAGGATAGATAAAACCGGCTTTTAGCAGTTTCTCAACTTCCACCTTAATAATTGATGCTTTCCTTGGATTAACTGGACGAAGCTTCTGTCGAACAAGCTTGGCATCTGGATAAGTTGTGATTTCATGTTCGACTATTTTTGGATCGATGCCTGGAATTTCTTTGTAAGACCAAGCAAAAACGTCGTGGAATTCTTTAAATAGATCTGTGTAGATTTGAATCTCTCCAGGGGAGCAGTTAGCTTCGATGAAAATATTCTCCATGGCGCCAGGGGTTCTGGAGATATTGATCAGTATGGTTTCAACGATGGCTTCCATATTAACCTCAGCATGGACCTCGTGTGTAGATAAGGTATTAATAGGATAAGACCTATCTCCAGTCATAGTCAAGGTGAATTCTCTGGCCTCGATTCTGCTTAACTCTGGGAGGAAGTATGATCTGTGATGAAGATCATCCCAGGGTTTGTCTGGACTAGTCATTGGTTCAATTAGTGCTTTTTCAGAGGGCAAGACTAAGTCTAACGAATCAGTGTCAGTGAGAGAACCTTGAGCCCAAATAGGCTCTAGAAGCAGATCTAACTCTTGTGCAGTAGTTGGATCTATGTTGGCTGAAGCTTGATGGACGAAAGAGTATGCTACTTTAGCTGCAGACAAGGGCATGGACATGCCCGGATGCCCTGTCCCATCCATCGTGGTCGATGGGGAAGGAAGTATCCACGAATCATTGAAGTAATTCATTTGAAACGATGACACTTGGAAAATCTCAACCTTATGGTGGTCGGATATGAACTTGACATCGCCTTATGGTGGTTGGATATGAACTTGACTGTGGACACCCCCAATCAAGGGCCAGGTCTGGAGAAAGAAAATTGATCAATGGTCACAATCTGGTCCTCGTGTGGAAACAACAAGACTCGGAAAATTGTAGCAACCACTGCTTGCATGGAATAAGTCCAACACCTTCCTAACAAGAGATTGTAGTCGAGGGACACGTCGACTACTTCTACCTTGACACACACGGTCTTCCCTCCTAACTGCACGGGGAAAGATGGAATGATACCATGTGGTCAGAACGAAAGACCATCGAAAGCAATGAGAAGAGTAGGTGACGGAGACAAAATGGGTTGGCCAATGGCCTTCCAACATGCCAATGACATAACGCATGTCGAGGCACCCTCATCAACCACCGTGAAAAAATATTTCGAGTAAAAGTTTTCATGGGGTGAGCCACTACTATCTGAAACGCTACGTGGTAAGGAAGATGAGGTTTTAAGTCAGTTGTATCTAGCATGATGGTACCCAAATTAAAGTCTCGGTAGATCCTAAAGTGGCAAACAAAGCTTTCCTCTAGGAAGGGCAGCTTTGGAGGACCTCCAAAGAGGACATCGCACAAGGAGTTTGAGACAAATCCTCCACCATAGAATAGTTCTGGGAATCCCTTGCGTTTGGGTTGTGAGAAGATTTTTTGAACACACCTTTTGGGATGCATGTCATTGTTTCACCCAAAGTATTCTCAAACTGTAAAGGAAGAGATGGGAGTTCGACTTCTTTGCCCTTCTCAAAAGTGCTTGGTTTACTGTAGTCATGCTCTCTAGTCGATATAAAATCATCACCCTTCATCATATACACATTCACAGATGCAGGATTGTTCGAAGAAAGAGAGGGTCCTTGACTACCCCCTTCTGCGCTTGTAGAGGCTTGGGTTAGGTTTTGCCCATGTTGAAATGGATTGGTTAACACAACAGGTTGTTGTTGTGTCACAAACTTTTGGGCATCTGCAAGCCAAGGACATTGGTGGGTTGGGTGGTCTTCCGCACATAGGTTGCATCGATACCTCGCCTTCCATTTCTCAGTGTTTCCCTCGCCAACATTATTAGTGGGTTTCTTATCCCTCTTACCCTTATTTCATTGTTTTTTCTTTCCTTCAGGCTGTTGGGTGGCCTTTGGATTTGTCGACTACACTATGTGTACATCTGACGTTTTAGTAGGGGGAGCAGCCAAAACAGTAGTTTGGTTGGTCATTGTGTGTTGTATAGACAGTTGTTGCAATTGCTTCGTCAATTGCTCAGCTTTGTTTGTGCTGAACCAACAATACCATCAGCATGTGGTCCAACTCTTTGTCTGGTTTTATCAGGTATTGAGCGTGGTGCATCTGGAAAGATCTCATATAATAAACCGGACTGAGAATAGATTAGCTCAAGCTATTGAGCTCTCATTATGGCTTCTTCTTCGAAAAACACTACGGACGTCGTGACGTCTTTGGATAACTGTGGGACCAAAGACTTAAGGAACCACTCGAGAAGGAATGCTGGTGGGACTGGCACCTTAATTAAACTCTTCTGGCGTCTCCATTCTCGGATGTGATCAGAGATATGGTCTGCTTTTGTCTGTGCGAAATTGGCCAGCAATTCTGTGCCAATGTCTTATCTCATAAGTAATTGGAAATGGTTTAGGAAAGCCATTGCCAATTCACCGAAGGAAGAGTATCTTGAGCGGTCGAGTTCAATGTACCATTTCACGGCACTCCCAATGAGAGCACGTTGAAACAATCGCAACTGTACGGAGTCGTCTTTCAATGAGTTAGATGAGCACCAAAGATGGAAGGTAGTCACATGATCTCATGGATCTTTGTTAGGATTGGCCTCAAACTTTCGTATGTCCGAAGGAAACTTTATCGGCATAGGGGGCCAACGCGGATCATGACAGATAGCGTCATTCAACAACCTTGTCAAGTCTAGCAAATGCAAGGTTGCTAGGAAAGGTAGTTTGGGTTGTTGGTGATAACCTGGGAAAAAGGGACCTGGAGTTTGACTGGCACCAGGTTGCCAGGAAACGTTCGGCTGCTGGCCTAGGTTCTATTAAAAACCATGTCCATGACCATCGTATGGATTATCCATGTGAGGAGACATCATCGACTAATTCCCAAAATAGGACGTAGATGGTTGGGCATGCATTATATTCATAGGACTTTGGGAAGGGTTTCCCCATGCTGATCCCATGGGGATAGGCATAGTACCTTGTCCAGGGTTCCATTGGTTGTGAAAAGAATTGCCCTAGATCGACATTCCTGATGAGGGAACAGATCCCTGCCAAGAATTCCAAGGCCCTGATGCAGAAGAAGTTCCTGGGTTTGCCCCCTATGCAGGAATAGTACCCTGCATAGGAATAGGTTGTCTGAAACCGAGATTGCCCCCAGTTGGGAAAGCAGCTGATGAGAAGGCGTTGTTACCAAACGCATCGAAAAAAGAAAATGGTGTCAAACCTACCAGCATATTATGCAAAGATGGTCCTTGACTCCCTGCTCCAAATAAACTATGGTGTGTAGGTGGTCCGACAGATTGCTAGTGCATGCCACTAAGCGAAGGGGACGAAGAAGGTATATGACCTCCCCCGTAAAGGAAAGCGTTAAAAGGAGATGAATTTCCCCCCATGTGGCCTTGTAGAGGAGCGTTAGAGCTCCTTGCCCCTAGACCTAAAGTCTATGAAGTGGAGTAGGAAAGTACAGAACTTGTACCTGAGTTAGGCATCTCGTATGATAACGGAGGGCCTATCGCACTTGGTGTGAAAGGGGTTGTGGCCACCACCATAGATGGTATTGGACCACTGTGTGAGGTAGAGGCGGTTGAGACCATGGTGGCTCGGACTAGTGATGGTGGGTTAGGAGGTGAAAACTCTCTTGTGGTGACAACTGTAGTGGGAATTGAAGAATTCCCAGAAGGAGTGACAACATTTGTTTCCATTGCTGCGTGTGACACTGTCTGGAACTCATAAGGGTGAATTGGTACGATGATGGGTGCCGAAAGATCAGTGGTTGGAGTTTCAGGTGGACCAAGAGCGTTCGCTCCAAAGTCTAAAACGGTCGTTTCCTTCGGATGTTGGTCGGGCACAATTTCTTGTGACTCAATCGCTTTAAAAGACCCTTGTTGGTCTATCTTTCGCCTTAGTGGTGGCAGGGGTGGCTCCGGTGTAACCGACGACAGGCCCAGAAGCCTTCATGACTGGCGGAGCTCGTGATCCTTCACTATGTGAGAAGATCAAAGACACCCTAGGTCTTTCTATTCGTTCAAAAAACAACACACACTAAAAACGTCCCTACAAGATAAAACAACCAAACACTAAACTAATTGGAAGAACAGTTACAACAACCAACACTAAACTAATTGGAAGAACAGTTACAACAACCAACACTAGAGAAACTTACCGGTTCAAGTGCAACTCGAGCACGGAAGCACCCTCTGGGTATACTCTGCAAAGAGTGGCCCGATGTCTATCCTAGGTACCGCGGTATACCACTGCATTCACCTGTGTATGTCTCTAAAAAGATAGGCAACCAGGTTGCCAGTGCACGAACAGTCACCAGGTGGGTACAGTCGAAAGTTGGGTAGACCACAATGAGTAGGGTATCGAGCCCGAAACCTATCAAGGGTATCGAAAGCAAGTGGTCTGGAATACAACTGAGGACCTCAAATGGATTCGAGACCCACGAAGATCCGTGGCAAATGCAATCGACGGAATCCCAAGACAAGCCCTCTATATGTGTTCTCCACTACGATTGGTCCAGCAATGGAGAGGTTATCTCTGCTACCTTTCCGCATGCGACCTCGTGTTTATCCCCTGTGTTAGAGGAGGGTCCTAGATAACTTTCACGATACTAGACTTTGAAACTCCCTAACTCAGACTCCAATGTTTGATTTTAATGGCCTTGAAGAGTTTCCTCTCCAACCTAATTCAAGGCCCCAACCCTAAACTAGTTGGTTGACCCTACAAACATAAAAAGTCTAATGAATTTTAGATTTAGCATTAATTTTCATGGCTTGTCTTAAGTCAAAGGTTATGAAATTGAAACTAGTGATGTTTGAAAGACGAAAGCAAAAATAAACAAAAAGCTGGAAACAAAATATCTTCACTTAACTCAAATCTTAAACAACTTTTCAAACTTAAAATTTTTCTAAGATCTTTAAATAGCAAACTCAAAGAAGGATTTCACTCAACTACGAGCTATTTATGATTTAAGTAAACCGTCAAGGACTTATGAAAGAAAAAAAATTTCCCTGGTTACTAATGCAAAACAACACTTTTTAACCAAACAAAGAAATAAAAGATTTTTTATTTATTTGAATGCTCACATAGCAAAAAGGAAAAATATCAACAAGTCAAAACCAAGAAAACTTCTGGCCTAAGTGTAGATCGCAAAGAGTCACTTTAAAAATCGCACACAAGCAAGTTAAAATTGGACTCTCACACTTGTCCAAAAACCCTATAAAAGAAAATTTTGAGGAAAACTCCTAAATGAAAAAAGAAAGTTATTGTTGTTATCAAACCTAAGTTACTGACCGTTATGACAGAGACCCAAAAACCTGAGAGGTATAACTCTTGTCAAAGGAAAGAATGACTGCCTCACCTTCAACAAAAATTCTCTCCACAAGCACACTGCTGACAGTTCAACAGCAAGCGTGTGCACGCGAGCTGTGTAAAGTCAGGGCACATGTACATGCATACTGGCTTTATACAGGCCGTGTGTATATCTGAAACTCTAAGACAAATGAAAAGACAAGCAAGACAGCCTAGGCAGAGACTACTGGTACTGAGAACCAGAATCTCTTGAAGACTCAGAGACTTACTTTAACAGAAAAAAATAAAACAATTCAAGGAAAACTTCATAGAACAAACCAATCTGAGGTGAAACCTAATCTATAGACTGCAAACAACAAAGACTAGAAAGAGTTCCAAAAAACCCCTAAGAAGGACTAATCTTGACAGGGAAGAGGATGACTGCCTCTCTAAAATAAATTTTCTGGAATCATACATGCAACTGACAATTCCTCAGCTAGCGTGTACACATGGATTGTGAGAATGTAGGGATACACGCTTGCAGACCTTATATAGGCCGCGTGTACCTCTGTGGGTCTAGGAAAAAAAAATACAGTCAAGCAAAGAAACAGAGATAACTGGTATGGAAGACCAGAATCTCTGTTAGCTCAGACTTTTGTAGAAACTTTAAAAACAAGTAATGAAACCAATTTTTAAAAAATACCCAAAAAACATTCCCAGAAACCCTAGAGATCCCCAGTATGGTCGCCAATTCTGTTGTGGGTGGGAAATCCATCCTATGGACTAGCACAAAGGGTTTTATCATGCATGCAGAAATGACCTAAAGATTCTTACTTTTTACCATCATCCCATGCCTAAACCCCATTACTCATATGTAAATACAAGGCTCAATATATTAAGTTGGCATACCTTATTTTTCGTGTTTGATGTCGATCCCTTTTCGCGCTTAGTCGTTCTTTGACTGCAACTCTCCTCCCAATGATAACCTGCATTCACTAAAGACAAACAAAGAACTCCACATTCATTTGATCTATGAACTAATGAGTTAGAGATTTAATCAATCATACAATCAATATTTCAATAATGACAATCTCATATGGTGGGACGGGAAAAGCAATTCTTTTATTAACTTCACAATGATACCTTATGATCAAAATCTGGACCAGGGGGCAAAAATTTGCTCAATTTTCAAAGTGCTCGGATTGCGATGAAAATGGTGCCATTGCGTCCGTCTGGTCTTCCTGATTCTGGCGGTATATTTACTTTCGCAAACGGAGTCCGTATGGAGAAGTTATCGCGATCTGTTCGTCGAGCCAAACAGGGAAAAATTTGATGCTGACTGTACCTGTTCGTACAGTCCATACAGGACACGTGGCAGGTCTGTACAGCATACGTGGCATGTCTGTACAGGACATGTGGTGGCTCCAGGTGATGCCACGTGTCATGCAGTTTTGACTTTTTGGGCGTACGGTTGACCAATTCGGAGGTGACACGTGTCACCACTGGATGGGTGACACGTGGCACAGGATGACGTCAGCATCCTACGTGTCGGCTGATGTGGCAGACTGACGCACCATGTGCCTAGACCGTACAACGATGACGTGGAAGCTGTTGGTTGGTCGATTGTTGACGAGTTGAAGGTTTACACGTGTCTGGGTGTTGGCGAATAATATGAGGACACGTGGCCCAATCCATGGGCGCCACGTGTCCCCCTTATTTTTGTTCATTTTGGTTTGTTTATAAAAAGTGAATGGAGCCAATCGGATTCGAACCGATGACCTCCCCCATTGACTGCGCCTTTGTAATGTCCGTCGGGCCAATAGGCCACATGGTGTTGTTTGTTAATGTAATGGCGCATTATGTATTTAAACTTGATTTTTGTTACCGTTGGCGGGGGGACGGGCCAGGGCTTGGCCCCGGCCCGCGGTCGTTTTCTATATGATATGACCATTACCCAACGGAATGGCGCGCGGGTTCAATGTTTAATCCACGGTAATATTATATTGTATTAACCATATGACTATTGGATTGTTATATGCGCGTGGGTTATAACACTTTGGTACATGGTTTACGCCATGTTTAAAAATGCGTGGGGTTTATTCTTTGTAGCCCACGGTTGTTTATTTAACCATATGCCTGTGACCGAAGCTTGAAGGAAGTTGGTGCGGTTTTAAAAATTGGTTTTTTAAAATGGTTAGGATAGCCCCTTTCTATTTTGGCGCGTGGTCATATGACCGCATATGCTCGAGAGCTAGGCGGTTGGGGGTTGGAGGCACCCTAACCGTCCTACAATTTGCACGTTTATTCGGAACTGCTCGGTGCCAGGTTTTAACGCGTGTTTTGGAGCGTGTTCCAGGTTAATGCACACAGAGATGCGTTCTGTAGAGCCAGTTCCAGCAAAGTGGAAGGAGGAAAATGGAGGAGGCATAACTTCTTCATCGTTTGGCCGATTGAGGTGCCGTAAAAGCCTAGCTAGGGGTTTTTTGACGTGTTGGATCCATTGGTGCCATTTTCAAAGCTATTTGAAGACTTCTTCTGCAAGTGTTTCACCATTGAAGTTCCAGGAAGCTCCAAGGAGCTCGAAGCCCTCTTTGATGGAGGACATGGTTTGGTGAGCTTATGCTTGTTTTCTGTGATTTAAATATCATGTTTGGCTAATTTCTATGCTATGAACACATTGGGACAGGTTTCAGAGGCTTTTGAGGACTTTTACAGGTGTTTTTGCCAAAGAGAAGCTCAGGGAAGCTTATGGCCACATGTAGAAGAGGTCATGCCCGGATGAGCCATGATCCGTTTTCAAAGTTCTATTAGTCATTTTTGGGGTTTTAATATGTTCTGATCTCAATGGTACAGTTTTTTTTTCCATTGGAGTTGAGCAACAGCTTGTAAAAGAAATTTTTCCAAATTAATCCCAGAGAGCCAAGTCCATTATGGAGGCTCAAGGAGATGTAGCCCGTAGGGGGTTGAACTCCTTTATCATGTTGTGATTGTTCTGAGTTTTGATGGTTTATTTGTTGGAATTTGTGTTGCTGTGTTTTCATTTCAAGCACTATTTAACCATTTAAAGAACAATTCCTCACACATAAGCATTTACAAGAAGATACATGAACAGTTAAAGAAAGAAGCATAAACTTAACACATAAGTTTATTTTGCATATTTATACACATGAAGCAAGGTCCTGTAAAGTTTATTTTAATGAAGTAGGGGTGCTTGCATAGCATAGCAAGTCAGCCTTCTATTTTCAGATCAGGTGGTATCAGAGCACAAGTTTGTTTTGCTCATGTGTTTGCCAGTGATAGCTTGAGATTTAGCTATTGGTTTTTGTGCAAAGTTTTTGTGTTGAAGTTGAAATCTTGCAAAGATGGCAGAAGCTTCAAGTAGTGATAGTTCTCATACATTTTCATTATCTTCAGTCTTTAACAAAGAAGAGATTCTAACTTTGAGAGTTGTGATGAAAAAGATGTGTGAAGACAGCGATGTGAACATTGTTCTTGAAGAGCAGTTGATGGCCATGAAGCAGGAGAAAGACCAACTTTTGCAAAGGTTGCATGAGATGGAGAATCAACTCCATGAGGTAAAAAAAAACCTTTACTAATTACATGCATGAACATAAGGTATGCAGTGTTAGTTTATCTTCCAATTCCTCTAGAGATGAATGTTTTGGTGGTTTTGAGAGTCACACAACAGGAATAGGGTCCAAATTGTTGTTTAAAATGGGCTATGAAGGTAGAGGTTTGGGTAAGCATGCACAAGGCATTGTTGAGCCTATTGTTGTTGAAGAAAGACCTAGGTATTGTGGTCTTGGTTATGAACGGCAAGATGGAGCAAATTCCAAAGTCGAGGAGACAAGGGAAAAAGTTCCAAGCATAACTTTTGTTTCAAGTTCACCTCCTCAGGAAGGCTTTAAAGGTGAAAGTTCAAGAACTTTTGTTGAAAGTTTGATCCCTTCAGCATGCAAGGTTTGTATTCAAGATGAATGCAAAAGTAGTTGTGACAGTGATGAGGAAAAGAACATTGTTGATGGTCTTCAAAGAAGAGCTTGTAACTCTTCAGATTCACCTCCTCACAGAGGCGATAAAGGTGAATGCTCCAGGTATAATTCCGCTTATCATTCAGTTGCATTTGATTATGTTAAGCATGATAAATTTGGAAGAAAGAATCCTTGTACATATTGTGGTTTGTATAATCATCATGTTTCAAAGTGTTGGAAAAGATTAACCGCTTTCAGAAACTTTCTAAGCAAAGAGAGCGAGAAAGGAGGATGCAAAAGGTTTGCACTCATTGTCAGAAGCGGGGTCATCTTGTTGACCAATGTTGGACGTTGCATCCAACTATTCGTCCACGGCCTCAGAAGCAGTTGGATAAGAAGATTGGCAAGAATGGAAGTGGATATTCCATCATCGACGTGAGTCCAGATGATTCACAAGAGGACGATGTTCTGCAGAAAAAGTCACCGTTCAGTTGGTTTGGTAAGAAATGGCTGGATTTCTTGACCAAGTGAGGTTTACATTTTTCTGATTGTAAATGCACTTTTCAGCGTTATGTGTACATTTATGGGAAGGTCGATAAGATGTTTAAATGAAGTTTCGACTGGTGTTGATGAATTTCTGACAACTATTTTGTGTCAATCGTGTTGTTCGACTTATGTTTAGTCGATGGTGTTTATTGACTTGAAAGTTGATTTGAAAACGCCATGTTATTTGCTAAAGTACGGGATGCGACAGTTGTTTGAAAAACAAAGGATTTTGTTGGCATCATTTTCAATCTTGTATGATTTGTTTTTCAAGATTGATGTTTTCTTGCCTTGTGATAAGATGTCGCGGGAAGTTTTGCAGCCATTGGAGAGTTGATTTTGTTGACGCCAAAGAGTTTGAAGAGGGACTTGATTCTCAGTGGGAAGGTTGGCAGTCTTCCAAGCACAGAGAGAGTAGTGGGTCAGCAGCAACCAGAGAGCAGTGGTTGAAGGACATGGTCCGTTGCAGTGCACGGCATGTCAGAGTATTCAGGTGATTGTCGAAAAGATTTTGATATAACTTGAAATCAGATAGATAAGCTTTTGTGGGTCCAAAATCCTTTCAGTGGGAAGGTGTGATCAAAATCTGGACCAGGGGGCAAAAATTTGCTCAATTTTAAAAGTGCTTGGATTGCAATGAAAATGGTGCCATTGCGTCCGTCTCGTCTTCCTGATTCCAGCGATATATTTACTTTCGCAAACGGAGTCCGTATGGAGAAGTTATCGCGATCTGTTCGTTGAGCCAAACAGGGAAAAATTTGATGCTGACTGTACCTATCCGTACAGTCCGTACAGGACACGTGGCAGGTCCGTACAGCATACGTGGCATGTCCATACAGGACATGTGGCGGCTCCAGGTGATGCCACGTGTCATGCATTTTGGACTTTTTGGGCGTACGGTTGACCAATTCAGAGGTGACACGTGTCACCACTGGATGGGTGACACGTGGCACAGGATGACGTCAGCATCCTACGTGTCGGCTGACGTGGCAGGCTGACGTAGCATGTGACTGGACCGTACGGCAATGACATGGTAGCTGTTGGTTGGTCGATTGTTGACGAGTTGAAAGTTGACACGTGTCTAGGTGTTGGCGAATAATATGAGGACATGTGGCCTAATCCATGGGCGCCACGTGTCCCCCTTATTTTTGTTCATTTTGGTTTGTTTATCAAAAGTGAATGGAGCCAATTGGATTCGAACCGGTGACCTCCCCCATTGACTGCACCTTTGTAATGTCTGTCGGGCCAATAGGCCACATGGTGTTGTTTGTTAATGTAATGGCGCATTATGTATTTAAACTTGATTTTTGTTACCGTTGGCAGGGGGACGGGCCGGGGCTTGGCCCCGGCCCGCGGTCGTTTTCTATATGATATGACCATTACCCAACAGAATGGCATGGGTTCAATGTTTAATCCACGGTAATATTATATTGTATTAACCATATGACTATTGGATTGTTATATGCACGCGGGTTATAACACTTTGGTACATGGTTTATGCCATGTTTAAAAATGCGTGGGGTTTATTCTTTGTAGCCCATGGTTGTTTATTTAACCATATGCCCGTGACCAAAGCTTGAAGGAAGTTGGCGCGGTTTTAAAAATTGGTTTTTTAAAACGGTTAGGATAGCCCCTTTCTATTTTGGCGCGTGGTCATATGACCGCATATGCCCGAGAGCTAGGCGGTTGGGGGCTGGAGGCACCCTAACCGTCCTACAGTTTGCACGGTTATTTGGAACTGCTCGGTGCCAGGTTTTAACGTGCATTTTGGAGCGTGTTCCAGGTTCATGCACACAGAGGTGCGTTCTGTAGAGCCAGTTCCAGCAAAGTGGAAGGAGGAAAATGGAGGAGGCATAACTTCTTCATCGTTTGGTCGATTGAGGTGCCGTAAAAGCCCAGCCAGGGGTTTTTGGACGTGCTGGATCCATTGGTGCCATTTTCACAGCCATTTGAAGACTTCTTCTACAAGTTTTTTACCATTGAAGTTCCAGGAAGCTCTAGGGAGCTCGAAGCCCTCTTTGATGGAGGACATGGTTTGGTGAGCTTATGCTTGTTTTCTGTGATTTAAATATCATGTTTGGCTAATTGCTATGCTCTGAACACATTGGGACAGGTTTTAGAGGCTTTTGAGGACTTTTACAGGTGTTTTTGCCAAAGAGAATCTCAGGGAAGCTTATGGCCACATGTAGAAGAGGTCATGCCCGGATGAGCCATGATCCATTTTCAGAGTTCTATTAGTCATTTTTGGGGTTTTAATATGTTCTGATCTAAATGGTATAGTTTTTTTTTCCATTGGAGTTGATCATCAGCTTGTAAAATAACTTTTTCCAAATTAATCCCAGAGAGCCAAGTCCATTATGTAGGCTCAAGGAGATGTAGCCCGTAGGGGGGTGAACTCCTTTATCATGTTGTGATTGTTCTGAGTTTTGATGGTTTATTTGCTGCAATTTGTGTTGTTGTGTTTTCATTTCAAGCACATATTTAACCATTTAAAGAACAATTCCTCACACATAAGCATTTACAAGAAGATACATGAACAGTTAAAGAAAGAAGCATAAACTTAACACATAAGTTTATTTTGCATATTTATACACATGAAGCAAGGTCCTGTAAAGTTTATTTTAATGAAGTAGGGGTGCTTGCATAGCATAACAAGTCAGCCTTCTATTTTTAGATCACCTTACAATGATAAAGTTAGTTACTGCTCCTCGATCCTAGTCCTGGGCTCTTCTTCCACTATCTTCCAACTACTTTTCTCTATAATTCTCTTTGCACAAGGATGGCTAAAGGTTGGGACAAAGGGAATGCTCAATCGGGTATAGTTTCTTTACTATGATTCTCCTCCTCCAAATGGGACCCCTAACCCTTCTTTTATAGGCTAGAAGAAGCTAGCTATTTGGTCGAACCCTCGGCCATGCATGGACGAAAGGTTTAGTTAACTCACCCAAAGTTGTGTGTTCCATCAACAACTTTCCTTTTTTCGTGCTTTTGTAGGTACACGCAGGCTGTTTTGGGTCAACTAGCGTGTACATGCATGCAATAATGGAGCAGGGCACGTGGGCCTTCATAAAAGGTGTTTTTATAAAGAGTTGTTCAGCTGTGTTTTGGCAAAGAAGGAATCTATGATGGCCTGATGCTAGGGAAGCATGTCTAGTGAAAATTAGGGTTATAACACCTTCTCACCCAATATCTTAATTAATATGATACATTATTTTACTTTTATGGACTCCATGTGCTTCTCTTCTTATAAGTGACTCCTCCGAGGCACTGGGGTGGGAATTGTTTTTTCAAAAACCTGCAACTCATGTTGATGGCCTCTATAGGCAGAGAAGACTACCAGACTGGGATTCCGTAAGGGCCCTTCGTAGATAGCTAGGATTGGGGGACTCACAGTGGTTGTGAGTTGGTATTTGTCTGGAGCATTTTAGGGAGATCCACTTAACTGGGTATTTTTGATGATACATAAGGAGGATTGATGAATATCTAGTTCTTGGAGCTTTGGATGGTGGGACCTGTCTTGAGTTATTCTCTTTTATGGTATGCATCTTTTATGTTTTAGATGTATTTGACAGGATACTTGGGGGATTTACATAGATAAGTTATCCACAGGTCCTCAACTGGAGGCTTTTAGTTTGGGGGTTAAACCTAACTATGGCACTATTTTGGCGGGATTTTCTATTGGTCTACCATCTCAGTGCGCTCCTCATACCAAAGATGTTATCTGTCATTACTTATATTCTGTATTGATTTATATATGCCTGTCTTATTGGGATAGGGATCATTAACTGTATTTACTACAAGCATTAACGACATCCTGTGGTTAGTGGTTCACATGGGGACTTAAACCGGAGCTACCCTCAATGGTATTCAGGTGGCACTCTATTGTTTAGTCCAGTTACTTCCATGACGAAATTTGTTGTCAAAGAACTCATGAGTGCGGTTGACGAGGCAACTTGGGAATGGGAAGGTTTGTTTAATGAATCTGAAAATCATTTAACAGCCCAACTACCTTCTCCTGCATCCGTTTCAGAGTTAACAAAGAAAACTTTAGAGCCTTTCCCTTTCTCATCTGTAGGTAGAGTATTTGGATTGAATCTTCTTTCTGAGAGGAATAGACTTGCAACTGTTGGGTGCACTGCTTCAAACAATGCATCACAACTTTTGGGTGGTGGAGTGACTTATCCGGTGGGTAGGAAGCATATCCCTAAGTGACAGTTTCATAAGAAGTCGTGGTTGCCTAACCGGACATAGAGGAAAATGGTTTTGGGTGATGCTTTGGGCCTGGAAGAAGGCGTGAATTTGGCATTGACTGCACTGGTGGGTAGATTCTATTATTTTTCTCGTTGCTACACTCCATTATTTACCTGGATGGAGGCACATTGGATGACCTTGTTAGGATATACCCCTGTTAAGAACCAAATATCAATATAGCATAGAAAAACCTTAGAAAAAGTACTCAACGCCTTGAAAAAAGAGATAATTTCATATAATAAGCCTCTTCGAGGGGGAAACCTCCTTTTACCCCACTTAAATGTTCAAGTACAAGATGATTCAAAATGAAAATGTCTCCTTGGTATATATAGGAGACTAGGGGGTATAATTACAACTAATGGCCTAAAGCCGACATAAATAAAATAACATTACTATTCTAATATGCCCCAATTAAGGGGTAATAAGCCAATATTAGGGCTTAACATGCCCCTCCCCTTAAGACAAGTGTTGTCCGCAATGCTTGAGTAACTCTGGATGCTTCTGTATAAAAGACTCATCTTCCCAAGTGGAATCTTCAACCGGTAGTTTCCTCCATTTAATGAGATACTTTGAAATGGATCTATTCCTCAGCTAGTGAATTCTTGTGTCAGTGATGGCTTCAGGCTCCAATATGATTTTTCCTTCCTCGTCAAGTTCTGTAAATATAGTTTGAACTGGGGTCTTGTCACCTATAACCTTCTTTAAGCATGAAACATGGAAAACTGGGTGTACTCGTGAAGATGCAAGCAACTCCAATTTGTATGACATAGTACCAATATTTTGCAACACCTTATAAGGGCCATAGTACTTTGGTGATAATTTA
>ML778302.1:406373-420113 GCA_009831015.1 Picea engelmannii | reverse complement strand
AATTCTAACTGTAAATCTGAACTATAGAGATGAACAGTGAGACGTGTTCAGATTACAAGAAATTTATATGTTAACTAAACTAATTGAATAACACTAACAGACTGACCTGTAGTAGCGCTTCCTATTTGTCCCGTGCACAGTATTTGATTTAGCTGTTCGATGGGGGAAACCCGCACCGGATTTTCCAAAAAGATTCTCATAAACAGGAAGCAGCGACGCTCTTGAATATGAATGACAGAACAAACAAGACATATAGCAACAACAATTTTATATTTTACAAATAATCACATCAAGATAAATCCTTCTGCAAAGATTTGTACATAACGGCTCATTCAACAAAGAAGGTTAACCTTCTATTCATTAAATTAAAACAGGATAATTGTTGTAAGTAAAATAAGAGGCATCAAATATGGACACAATTTAAATCATATCGCATCAACCTATAACAAATCTTGATATCTAAAGTAGTCAATAATTTGATTACAAATTAAAATTCACAAGAACTTGAATAAAAGTAAGATAAATTGAAGCTAAATCCGTACAAAAAATCCACTTTCATTCGAGTCTGTATAATCATCAGTCCATAGTCTCTGTTCTCCCAACAGTGATGGTTTGTTTACAAAAAATAATAAGTATATAAAGGCCACAGGATGAAACATTCCTTGTGGAAATTATCAAACACTGTTTGCAAAAAATATGGGAACAATCACCCAGATTGCTATTTCTACCTAAGACTAACAACCTAATCCCAAAACTGTGTAACAAAAGGCATGTTCTAAAATGCCATTATCGATCCAACTCCCATTGAAATTCGTGTATACCTGTAGATGCACAAAAATAAACGTTTTTGGATAGTGTTCAATTGTAAAAATCAACAGAAATTCTAATTTTATGACTAGCTACAAAATCTCACGATTCTGTAGCTGGTCATATTTACAAACAAAATCGTATTAAATTAATCCAATGGTAACAGAAATGTATGCAATCTATCAAACAAATCCTTTATTACTAATTCAACGCAAACAAAATCGTTTATGCTAATTCAAAACAAACAGAATCGTTTATGCTAATTATTGTTGAAATATCATACCTTGGCTTTAGGGATACAATTCGGTCAGGCTATTTTCGAGTTAAAAATGGTAGTGGTTGCCTCTACATTTTTTAACACAACAGAGCCTGTGGTATTTTTCCTCTTGTCGTTAGCTTGCAATCTGTCATTTTCCTTGGTTAACACAGTCACCCAGTCCTCCAAGGACTTGATTCGAGATTGCAACAGAGGAACATCTGTATAATATCGTTCGAACCATGAGTTGCATTCATTGCACTATGGTTGATCAGGTCGAGTCGTTACAGGTGAGGAATCTTTTAAATTACCAGGGGTTCCACTGTCAAACTTGATCCCGGGGAAGTTGGGGTCATCTTTAAGGCACGGCGGGAGGTTGGATACGTAGTCGTAGGGCTTGACAAAACAAAGGCCGTGTGAGTATGGGTACTCCTCGGTCAGAAATTGCTCGATTTCAAAATCTGATTCTTCACTCAAAACAATTGGTTTCTGATCCGTGTTTTGTTTTGGCTTATTGCGAGCACACCTTGATACCCAGTGTGCAGCCTTCTTACCCTTGCTATTGACATCGGTATTACCCTTATCTTTTTTCCTCACAGGCCTCTTAACAGGTTTACCAATGTCTTTTAAACATGAGTCAGGCAGGGTGTCGAGTAGGTTATCATTCAGGTAGGTCGAGGGTTCAACAGTGGGTAAGAGTGTAGGAGGGGGCACGACAGGCCCAACAAGGGTTTCAGTGACCACAGTTTTGTCCACTTGACCAAATTCAGGACTGGCAAAGCCATTCCTCAACAAGAACGCTTCCCAACAGTCACCACTCAACCTCAAATGATGAACAATAACGATTTTAATCAAACAGTGGTGGAAGAGGCTGGAGTCGGCCTTCTCCCTCTTAAATCGTTTAGCCATTTTATATAAACTGTGAAGAAGGAAATGTGGCATATTCAAAGGAAAATCTATGAAACTCATAAGCAGTCGTAGGTGGTATAGGAACACTAAACCATTTCTACCTTCGCAAGTAATGAATTGCTTAATAATGGCCAACAAATCATGCCACCTAGACTTAAGGGTTGTAACCGGCATACCTTTTTCACAACTGATAATTTTCCTTGAGGTAAATAGGAGCGGCCATGGCACTTCATCCACCTTCGAATTCTTAAACCATTTCTACCCCTTAGCTAGCAAACCAGTGGCTGAGCTGAGGAATTCCTCATTCAATTCGAGTTGGATGTCCCCAACTTTGGCCCTGCATCCATCAAATTGGAGGGCAAATTGTTGAGCGACTGTGAGGTTGAAACCCTCAAATTTTTCAATGAAAACTAACCATCTGTTCCTCTCCAGGTCCTCTTGGGAGTTATCAAATAGTAGCAATGTTTGGATGCCATTGGGTTCTATGAGCACTACAGAAGCCATAGAAAATAGCACACAGTCAACATGGCAATCGGTGAGGGGATTTGACAGGGTAGACACAGGACTAATTCCCACAGTTTTTCCCAAAACAAGCAGAGGTAGCCCGAGGTGCAAGGCAGACGTTAATGCTTATGCGTGCGAGGGTGGTGGAGTGAATCGAAACCATGCAAAACTATCATGTTGGCATGTACAATCGATGGCGCCTTGGTAATTCAAATTACTTTTGGTGTGTGTCAAAAACAATGTAAACAACGTGTCAAACGAATAACCATTGAATACCATGACAAGTCGATCCGAATGTTTGAACAAATAATAGCATTTGTATGATTTAAAACAAAACAACATGTCGAATATTGCACCAAAGATTTAATCACAAAGTTAATGCGTTCTATGAAACCATTGCACCAAGGATTTAATCAAAGACACCAAAAATCATTGCATCACGAACTTATAAATCGAACCCATATTAACAAAAATGCAAGGTGAATAAAGGTTTGGTGTTTTGACAAATGTATGACCTTTAGTGAGATAGAAGTGAAAAAATTTATGACCACATGAAAAAAAGGATTCATAACAATCCAAAGATGATTTTAATGCCATCGACATGACTTCCAACTCAAGGTTTTCACACTTGCAGTCGTGAAAATGAAAACAAAAGGCAGGTGTGCGAAAGCCAAAGATAATAGTGTCGTTTTGTTTAAAGAATTGCGACGTGTATTGAGGGTTCAAAACCCTTGTGTAGGTAGCTTATAAAATATATATATATATATATATTGCAAGATGGCTGCCAACAATGGCAACACACTGGTAGAAGCAGTTATCTCTGCCAAAAGAGCAAATCCAGATTAGGATAATTAGAATAATCCAAACTCAAAAATAACCAGAAAATTGTTTAAACATCATCATCAATCATAAAAATTCCAGCTGGTTAATTTAAAAGATGAAAACTGATAACAGTCTTAATAAAAGCGAGTCACGATATTAAAGATAAAATCTCCAATACTGTTGACAGAGCCACTGCTACCAGCAGACGTCCATAGCCTCGACAGGGTTGCCATTTAACCCACTCTGATATCCATATCCTACTAAGAAGTTCCAGATCATAATAAAGGACATTTTAAGGCCAAGAGATTCCATACTTGCGAATTTTCATATACCTGACATTGCTTCGCTGCCATCGGGCCTATTCAGTACCCCAACGAAGTTGTCTTGGCATCATGCATGCATTTACCCACTGCTAGCAGACCTGTTCCGTATCCTGGTGGGTTTACAAGCACTTCCCACAGCTCTTTAATGATTTAGTTGGTTTTTTAAAGGTATATAATTGAGCGGGGTGACGCTGAAAATTATGATATTTTGGACATATTTTTACAGACCTTAAGAGAATTTTTTAACTGTCCTTCATTAAGATTCAGAGATGGTTTGTTTACAAAACCGACCTTCGAAGGCAGGGCGACATCTTCTAAGTTATTCCCTTAAGGAACAGGGACAGCATAAGAAGATAATGGATGATCGTGGCAGGCTTCAATTACAGATCGGAATCAATAAACTCTTTCAAACAACAGGCTTTCCTTAACATGGATGTACATTCCAGAAGGCATATCAAAATTGATGTTTAGAAAATCTTTTCAGCAGTCATTTCAGAGAAAAATTTCTGTTTTCTTTGTCTGAACAGTTCATAATGCAGGTATGTGTATTTCCAAAAGCAAAAACTAATAAGTATAGGGAGAAATCAAGACCAAAACAGCAAAAGAAAAGAAAACAAAAGAAAAATATTTACACAGTATACATAGGGTTGTCATCAAGCGGAAGACCTTTTTAGAGCTTGGCCATTCACCGGATAGGTGTCTGGCTGTCCCTCTAGATTCTGTAATTGGAAAGAGCTGGGACCCAATTTCTCAGCACTTAAAAACGGTCCTAGCCATAAGTTCTTAAACTCGTGTGTTCTCCCTTTCCCTCATGAGGTTTGTCCCATTTCAAGACAAGGTCACCTACTTCAAAGTTCCTGTCAGAAGCAGAGTTGAAATCAAACCAGCTTTTGACCACTAGTTGATGCTGATCTAACTTACGTTTTGCTTGAGCCCTTACCTCTTCTAGTTTTATTAAAGCGTTAATTCGATTCTCCAAAGGGGCGCAGTCTTCTTCTTGTATTTTCTGTGACAGCTGTAGTGAGGGAAGAAGAATATGTGGTGGTAGAATTGCTTCTCTGCCATAGACGAGAAAGAAGGGAGAGTTACCCACAACAGTTTTTGGTGTTACTCTATCAGCCCAGATTGCGTTTAACAACGCATTATGCCAATTTTTGTGATTTTCAGATATCATTCTCTTGATGATTTTAATCAGATTCTTATTAGTTGATTCTGCCAGTCCATTTCCCTGAGGGTAGTAGCTGGCAGAATATTTCAATTTAATTCCTTTTTCTAGAGCGAACTCACTCATCTCAAGAGACGAAAAATAAGAAGTGTTATCGAATACTAAACAGTCAGGGATACCAAAACGAGTAATAATATTTGAATTTAAAAAGGCAATTACCCTACTGGTATTTACAGCTCTTAAGGGGGTAGCTTCAGACCACCTGGTGAAGTGATATGTGGTTGTTATGATAAACTTATGCTGCTGTGAGGATGGCGGATTGATTGGACCTATAATATCAAGACCCCACTGCTGAAAAGGGGAGTCTACTGAAACAGACTGCAAAGGAAAGGATGGTTTCTATATCCACCCGGATGCTTTTTGACAAATAATACACTTGTGACACAAGGCATGAGCATCTCTAAAAAGTGTAGGCCAATAGTAACCTGCTCTTAAAACCTTATGGGCGGTGGTATCCCCACCAAAATGCTCACCAGCTTCTCCTGCGTGCAATTCTAGTAAGACCTTTTCTGCTTCATCTTTCTCAAGACAGCGCATTAGTACTCCATCAAAATTTTGACGAAACAGAATACCATTAATCAACTGAAAGGAGGCAAATTTTAATCTTAACGCTCATCATTTAGTGTGATCCAGGTGAAGGGGGGATGACCCATGTTCAAGACAGAATTTTATATCGTCATACCAGGGACTGACAGAGTTTTGTGCACATCAGATTGAATTTTTATTGTGTTGTCCTGGGTTTGACATATCATTTTCTTCTTGTTGTCCCGCTGCTAAGTCAGCGACTAACTTGCATAACCCTTGGCCTCTCACTATTTGAGCTGGGGTGATGTCTATGTCATACTCTTGTAAGGAGGTAACCTAGTTCGCCCTCTTTTCGCCTAGTTCTTTCTGCACTAACAGATTTCTGACGGCTGGGTAAGGGACTATAATTTTCGTCCTAGATTTCAAAAGATAAGATCGAAAGTGCTTGACTGCTTTAAAAACAGCATAGGTTTGCTGATCTACCGCTGGGTAATTAAGTTCTGCGCCTTTGAAAGCAGAGCTCATAAAGGCAATTGGGACTTCATTGTTTTCAGCGTTCTTATGAGTTAGGATAACAGCGTAGGAGCAGTCAGAAGCAAATGTGTAGAGCATGAAGTCTTGCGAAAAGTCAGGGCTCATGAGAGAAGGAGCGTCTATTATGGCCTTTTTTATTGAATTAAAATCTTGGTTTTCTAAGGGTCCCCAATGATATTGCGCATCTTTCTTAATTAAATTCTGTAAAGGTCTCACCATTTCGGAGAAACTGGGGACAAATCTCCTGACAAAGTTTATCTGGCCTAAGAAAGACTGCGTAGACTCTTTGGATGAGGGAGGGGGAAGTTTCGAGATGACTTGAGTCCTTTCAGGGTCGATAATCATCCCTTTGCTTGACATAATAAATCCTAAGAGTTTACCTTATTCTACTGCGAAGATAGATTTTTTAGGATTCAAGGAAATGTCGTACTTACGACATCGCTGTAGAATGGCTCTCAAATGAGCTAGATGATCAGTTTTGTTTTTCGAGAATACAGTAACATCATCTAGGTAAACCACGATAGATTGATTGATTAAGCCTCAGAAAGCGATGTCCATCGCTCTCTGGAAAGTGGCACCAGCATTAATGAGTCCAAAGGGCATTTTCCTATAAGCGTAGGTGCCCCATGGAGTGTGGAAGGTAGTTTTAAGTTGGTTTGGAGGAGACATCAGGACTTGGTTATACCCTGAAAAACCATCCAATAAGGATAGTCTCTCAGAACCAAATACCTGTTGAAGGATATGTTCCATGGGTGGGACAAGGTAGTTGTCTTTATCAGACGCTCGATTAAGGTTTCGGAAATTGACGCATAGTCGGATTTCACCACTCTTCTTCCGGATAGGGACAAGGTTAGAAACCCATTGCGTGTGCCTAACTGAGAAAATTATCTTAGCATTCAGGAGTTTATTTAATTCTTTTTTGACGGTCGGTTCGAGCTTAGGGTGCATTTTTCTTAACTTTTGTTGAAACGGTAAGGTTTGGGGTTTCATAGGAATGACGTGTTGTATGATGTTAGGGTCAAAGGTTTTTAGGTTGTCATACATCCATGCAAAAACATCTTTGAATTCCTTAAACAATTTAATGAGCGCAACTTTCTCTTGTTCAAAAAACCCACCCCTAAATTAATGCACTGTGGATTGTCATTAGTTCCCAAGTTTACTTTTTCATACGATAATGAGGAACTAATTGTTTTACAGTTGACCGATTTTTTGAATTTGTCTTGAAGATCATAAAATTTTTCTAATCTAACTACAAATTTAGGGATAGAATTTACCATGTCCGATGAAGATTCATGAGATCTTGGATCTGGTATTACCGTGAAATCACGTAGATTGTCATCATGAGTGCATTCGTCGATCACCGTGCCTTGGAAGGTTTCTTCCATATGCAGGAAACTAATAATTTGTTGATCGTCGTCGAAGACTCTCCAATTCGTGATGTTGTCAGGAACGGATGGCCTGAACAATAGTTCGACGGAGAATGCATTCAGGGACAAGCCTTCTGCAGGAAAGAGTTTCGAAGCTACGTTAGCTAATAAATCGGCTTCCGAATTATTCAATCTAGGAATAGAATTTATGTTGAAAATAGAAAACTTATTCATTAAATTCCATAGCTCAGATTAGTAGCTTTTAAGATGCGGAGACAGACAGTGGATAGAATCTCTTACCTGTCTAACCACGATTTCTGAATCGCCAAAGATGATCAAATTTTGAATGTTCATATCTAATGCTTTTCTGAGGCCCTGCAATAAAGCCTCATATTCTGTTGTGTTACTAGTACATTCAAATTCTAACCTGCATGCAATCAGGGTTTTGTTACCTGCTGGATCAATAATAACGCAGCCCCCACCAGCTCCTTCCTTGGACTTTGACCCGTCAAAGTAGAGAGACCATATTTGATTTTTATCGGGTGCATGAGACCATTGTGTAGAGACTGCTAGCTGCATATATGCTACAATCTCGGACTGTTGTTCCGGATTAATGATAGCAGAAGTCTCGGCCATGAAATTGTTGAAAAAGGTATCCATCCCTTGTGTTTTGGGTGAATTGGCAGAAGGTGTAAATGGTTCATTGGGATCATTTAAATCTATGACTGTGAGCTTTAGGTAGCGTTCACGATTTACCTTGATTTTGTTGGGCTTGCCATTCTCGGGCAGCCACAGGTGAGACCAATCTGTCGTGAAATAGCTGTGTAGCTGCTCTGACCAGTCTCTTCTTAAAAACAAACCATAAACTTCTGGAATATCCACAACAATAATATCAATCACTTTATGAACTTTGGGGTTAGATGATAATATTATAAGCACATTCCTTAATTCGCCTATAACTTTAACATTAGTTCGATCAAGTTGGATGATCTTTAAGGTGGATGGTTCAACTTCAGCATTAATCTTCTAACACACAGACCATGGCATTACATTGGATGACGCTCCTGAATCTACCATACAATTGTGCACGTTCCTATTAAAGATTTCGAAAGTTAACAAAAATGGAGGTACATTTCTGCGAGTACTAATGGTGGAAGCTTGTGGCTTTTTACTCGCAGCCTCTAAAGATAATTTATCTACATTTGTTACATTATTTACAGGAAGGCCTCCCTTCTTGTGAGGACCAGAATTGTTCTTAGCGGAAGCCTTCCGAGGAACTTTTGGATTGTTCTGAACAACTTTGTTACTGCTTGGATTACCGTTTTTTCTATTCTCTGCGATATTCTGTAACATTTTTTGTAGCAGAAACATAAATTTTAATAATTCATAAACATAAATGTCAGCCCTTAAATTTTTTAGATCTTCAACTAAATCATAATCTAAGTTTGGGTTTACATGACTCTGTTTAGTCTCAACTGGTTTAGACTGTTTTGGGGGCAAAGTCATAGTGTTTTTAGAAGAAGGTTTATTTGTTGTCTTACTCCTAGTATTGTAGGGATGTACTGTCTCGAAATTAGCTTGAAAAATGCTATCCAAGAAGTGTCCAAAGATGTTCGGAGAAGATTCTTCTTCTTCAACTATCTCTTGTTCAACTACTTCCTCAGAGATCTCAGGAGGCATCAAGTTATCCTGGGCTTCTAGAATCGTTTGAAGAGTGAATTGCAGGCTTTCTAGATTTAGGCCCTCGGTATTTGAATTAGGTCGGTTGGTGGGAAAAGGATTCCTAAATGGGGGTTTGTAAGGCCCTTTGCTCGAAGAAGCTTCTTCGGTTGTCCTTTTCAAATCTATAACTTGATTTGACAGTTTTTGAACGACTTTTGTTAAGTTTTCTAAATTTGAGCTTTCAGGTTGTGTTTTATTTTGAGCAGGTCTAGGGAGAATTTCGATTTTCTTTTTTGAAGATGAACTAGTCTCTATTTCGTTGCTAGTAGTGTCTTTTAAACTAAGGATGTCTTTTTCAATCTGACTGGCCTCTTCGAAGGCCTCTAACAACGTGGCTTTCTTAGATCGCTTTACCCAAATGGCTATACTTTGATGTAAGGCTTTTGTATAGTATGCTTAGATAAGATTCTCAGCGGGCATCGAATCCGTAGGGATTCGGTTCTTTAGTGTTAAGAATCTTTGGTTAAAGTCTTTGATTTTCTCTTTGGGATTCATTCTTAAACTAGAAATCTCCATGACTAGAACTTCTGGGGACTTATCGTCTCCAAACTTCTCAAGAAAGCAGGATTCAAACTTCTCCCATGACACGATCATATGGGGTTGTTGGGCAAAGTACCAGGTAGAGGCATTTCCCTCGAAAGTGTAGGGGAACAATCTGCAAACTACGTCTTCATGCTCGACATTACGGATTCTAATGGCTAACATAAAAATTTTAATGTGATCTTCGGCGATCTGTTTAGAGTCAGGGTCAAACTTGGGGAGCCACTTCTCCGGATGTTTGGGTAAGGGACGCTGAGGCCCAGGTACGACTACTGCATCTTGGTCGAGCCAGGGTCTGGCAGGATTGTTCTGGTTGGCCATTGGTGTGGGTGGTGTGGAAGGCTGGGAAGAGGAACTTCCTTCGTCAGAAGAGTCTTCTCCAGAAGAAGAAGGGGATGAAGGAGGTGGTGAGGGTGGTATTCCAAATCCTCCTGCAGCAGGAGTGAGGGTTGGATCTGTAGGGTTTAAAGTGAGGTTAGTGCCTCCAAGTTGTTCTCTGATATCAGAGAAGTCTAAAGGTTAGTTCAAAGGTCGATTTGGTTGCCTTAAATGGGCGAAGTCACTATGTGTTCTTATGAGAGATTGGCAGACAATCTCTTGTACGTCACCACCTATAGGATTTGGGTTTACTGGTTCAACTGTGATCTGTAGATCGTCGTTTGATGTGGTTGTTGTTTGAAGAACGATGTTGTCGTTTGAATGACTTATTGTCACTATAGGTGAGTGGTTGGGTGGTGGAGGAGTCTTACGACCACCTCGTGCCATTAATAATTTTTAGGCCCTCCTTATAGCACCATTTGTTGATGGGCGAAATTGATCGCTCGCCAACTGGAGGGGTGGATCCGGTCCAGGGTTGTCTAAATAACCCAAGTTGTTTGGATTAATCCACTCTGACGGGTTTAGCGGCTCCATTGTCCAATCTAAGTCCTAGGAAAGTGAAAGAAAAAATAAACTAAAGAAACTAATCTAAGTGAAAAAAAACAACTTCTGCAAACTATAAACAAATCTAATATATATATATATATATATATATATATATATATATACAGTTTACTAAATAATATTATAAAACAATAATTCTACTCATTAAATGTTCAGTTATCAATACAATTAAATCTCGATTATATATACAGTATTTACAAAACACAAGTTTTGATCGAAATTTGCAAAATCATCTGTAAATTGTTTTATGATAGCGGAGCTATTATTTTTTAATTTTATAATTTTTATGAGACGGGAATAATATAACAACTATCTAAGCTAAGCAATAACATAACAATTCTAACTGTAAATCTGAACTATAGAGATGAACAGTGAGACGTGTTCAGATTACAAGAAATTTATATGTTAACTAAACTAATTGAATAACACTAACAGACTGACCTGTAGTAGCGCTTCCTATTTGTCCCGTGCACAGTATTTGATTTAGCTGTTCGATGGGGGAAACCCGCACCGGATTTTCCAAAAAGATTCTCATAAACAGGAAGCAGCGACGCTCTTGAATATGAATGACAGAACAAACAAGACATATAGCAACAACAATTTTATATTTTACAAATAATCACATCAAGATAAATCCTTCTGCAAAGATTTGTACATAACGGCTCATTCAACAAAGAAGGTTAACCTTCTATTCATTAAATTAAAACAGGATAATTGTTGTAAGTAAAATAAGAGGCATCAAATATGGACACAATTTAAATCATATCGCATCAACCTATAACAAATCTTGATATCTAAAGTAGTCAATAATTTGATTACAAATTAAAATTCACAAGAACTTGAATAAAAGTAAGATAAATTGAAGCTAAATCCGTACAAAAAATCCACTTTCATTCGAGTCTGTATAATCATCAGTCCATAGTCTCTGTTCTCCCAACAGTGATGGTTTGTTTACAAAAAATAATAAGTATATAAAGGCCACAGGATGAAACATTCCTTGTGGAAATTATCAAACACTGTTTGCAAAAAATATGGGAACAATCACCCAGATTGCTATTTCTACCTAAGACTAACAACCTAATCCCAAAACTGTGTAACAAAAGGCATGTTCTAAAATGCCATTATCGATCCAACTCCCATTGAAATTCGTGTATACCTGTAGATGCACAAAAATAAACGTTTTTGGATAGTGTTCAATTGTAAAAATCAACAGAAATTCTAATTTTATGACTAGCTACAAAATCTCACGATTCTGTAGCTGGTCATATTTACAAACAAAATCGTATTAAATTAATCCAATGGTAACAGAAATGTATGCAATCTATCAAACAAATCCTTTATTACTAATTCAACGCAAACAAAATCGTTTATGCTAATTCAAAACAAACAGAATCGTTTATGCTAATTATTGTTGAAATATCATACCTTGGCTTTAGGGATACAATTCGGTCAGGCTATTTTCGAGTTAAAAATGGTAGTGGTTGCCTCTACATTTTTTAACACAACAGAGCCTGTGGTATTTTTCCTCTTGTCGTTAGCTTGCAATCTGTCATTTTCCTTGGTTAACACAGTCACCCAGTCCTCCAAGGACTTGATTCGAGATTGCAACAGAGGAACATCTGTATAATATCGTTCGAACCATGAGTTGCATTCATTGCACTATGGTTGATCAGGTCGAGTCGTTACAGGTGAGGAATCTTTTAAATTACCAGGGGTTCCACTGTCAAACTTGATCCCGGGGAAGTTGGGGTCATCTTTAAGGCACGGCGGGAGGTTGGATACGTAGTCGTAGGGCTTGACAAAACAAAGGCCGTGTGAGTATGGGTACTCCTCGGTCAGAAATTGCTCGATTTCAAAATCTGATTCTTCACTCAAAACAATTGGTTTCTGATCCGTGTTTTGTTTTGGCTTATTGCGAGCACACCTTGATACCCAGTGTGCAGCCTTCTTACCCTTGCTATTGACATCGGTATTACCCTTATCTTTTTTCCTCACAGGCCTCTTAACAGGTTTACCAATGTCTTTTAAACATGAGTCAGGCAGGGTGTCGAGTAGGTTATCATTCAGGTAGGTCGAGGGTTCAACAGTGGGTAAGAGTGTAGGAGGGGGCACGACAGGCCCAACAAGGGTTTCAGTGACCACAGTTTTGTCCACTTGACCAAATTCAGGACTGGCAAAGCCATTCCTCAACAAGAACGCTTCCCAACAGTCACCACTCAACCTCAAATGATGAACAATAACGATTTTAATCAAACAGTGGTGGAAGAGGCTGGAGTCGGCCTTCTCCCTCTTAAATCGTTTAGCCATTTTATATAAACTGTGAAGAAGGAAATGTGGCATATTCAAAGGAAAATCTATGAAACTCATAAGCAGTCGTAGGTGGTATAGGAACACTAAACCATTTCTACCTTCGCAAGTAATGAATTGCTTAATAATGGCCAACAAATCATGCCACCTAGACTTAAGGGTTGTAACCGGCATACCTTTTTCACAACTGATAATTTTCCTTGAGGTAAATAGGAGCGGCCATGGCACTTCATCCACCTTCGAATTCTTAAACCATTTCTACCCCTTAGCTAGCAAACCAGTGGCTGAGCTGAGGAATTCCTCATTCAATTCGAGTTGGATGTCCCCAACTTTGGCCCTGCATCCATCAAATTGGAGGGCAAATTGTTGAGCGACTGTGAGGTTGAAACCCTCAAATTTTTCAATGAAAACTAACCATCTGTTCCTCTCCAGGTCCTCTTGGGAGTTATCAAATAGTAGCAATGTTTGGATGCCATTGGGTTCTATGAGCACTACAGAAGCCATAGAAAATAGCACACAGTCAACATGGCAATCGGTGAGGGGATTTGACAGGGTAGACACAGGACTAATTCCCACAGTTTTTCCCAAAACAAGCAGAGGTAGCCCGAGGTGCAAGGCAGACGTTAATGCTTATGCGTGCGAGGGTGGTGGAGTGAATCGAAACCATGCAAAACTATCATGTTGGCATGTACAATCGATGGCGCCTTGGTAATTCAAATTACTTTTGGTGTGTGTCAAAAACAATGTAAACAACGTGTCAAACGAATAACCATTGAATACCATGACAAGTCGATCCGAATGTTTGAACAAATAATAGCATTTGTATGATTTAAAACAAAACAACATGTCGAATATTGCACCAAAGATTTAATCACAAAGTTAATGCGTTCTATGAAACCATTGCACCAAGGATTTAATCAAAGACACCAAAAATCATTGCATCACGAACTTATAAAT
>ML778302.1:358771-402094 GCA_009831015.1 Picea engelmannii | reverse complement strand
ACTGCTTCTGGGACTCCCGTTAAATTTTTGGAATCATAAAGCATTAATGGCCATTGGAAATACTCTGGGTCACTTTATCTATGGATGACAAAGCTTTGTGTGCAGCAGAGAGAAAATTGGGTGGGATTTTGGTTGAGGTTGATATACATGGTGGCCTGTCGGAAACGTTGGTTATACAGTGGAGGGATCAATATTTTTCGCAGCACCTCAATTATTTGGGTTTATCGTTCTGTTGTACCCACTACAAAAAGGCATGACACCTCAAGAACTCTTGTCAAGGCTACAAGGAGGAGGAAGAATTGGAGAATTCCTGTCTCTGGAAAATGTCGAGATTCGAGTCACCAAAATTTGTCTCAGTTATGCGTGAAGTACCTGGCTCTGTCTCCTCGGACTCTCTGAATGACATGGGTTCAGACACACTTACGGGTAAGTTAAGAGTTCACTATCCTAGTCTTTTTAATACTCTTTCTTCTTTGGAAAAGCTCACGCTCGATGCCACTACACAACCTGAGACTGAGTCTGCTTGTCCCCCTCTTGACCCTTCTCCTGCTTCTCGATTTGTTTCCAAGCCCTCAGAGTACCTTTCAACTTCTGGGATGGGATCTGAACCCTGTAGAGACCTCCCTTTGAATATGGGGGTAGACAAATATTTTTTCAACTTTGCAAGGGCCTATACAAATTGTATGGAACCTAGGGTAGGCCCCATGATATCTGTTAATCATTATGTTGATGTGGGGGTTAGCTATCCTATCTCCCTAGAAACTACAGAGACCATAGGACTGGGGGATGAAATGGGAGGGAATGAGGCCTACCTTCTTTCTGGTTATCGGGAGGCAGACCCAAGTGATTCTTCCCTTGGGGAGACACTGGAGTCATTAGTCCCTTCTTTACGGGAGTCCAACACCACAATACCACTAACGACTTATCAAGGAAATAGTATCTTACATTTTCCAGGCTCTACAGATATAGTGTATCCATCTAAACTCTGCGATGGAGGAGCAAGATCAAGTTATGCCTGGTCAAAAGGTTTGGGATTTGAGACTTCCCCGATAAAGACGAGAAGTGCCGAAAATGGGATATTCTCTCGGCGACTACACCTGTTGATAATATTCCTACTGCTACAGACATTGGGGCATTTAGAGGCATGAAATCCCTTGATTGTACCGGACCCATTGAAGCAGCACCTGCATTAGAAGTAAAGGAACTAGTCACACCAGTAACAATAGAAGAACCCACGGAGGTAGAGGCAAAGGCAAAGGAGCAAGCAGCCATTGATTTCATTGACCCAGTGTCATAAGCAGGTTCACCCGACACGGATCGAGATGGCGAAACTAAAGCAGAAGATCCTCTAGTGAAAAACCTAGGCTAGATCATGATCCTATTATCCTTAAATATTTGTGGGGTGGGAGGGACCCTTAAACTTGCCTCCATGCGCAGAGTTTGTAAAACGGTTAAGCTGGATGTGATTTTACTTCAAGAGACACTCGTTGATGAGGTTAAGGCTCGTCACTTTATGCTGAATTTTGTTCCAAGTTGGTGCTTTTGTGCAGTTAGTTCTATTGGAAATTTGGGTGGGCTTCTGGCTGTGTGGGACCCAAATAAGTTCATGTTGGCTCCTTCACTGTGTAGTGGGGGTATTATTCTGAAAGGAAATTCACTTTTAAACAAACAAGAAATTTTTATTTTAAATGTATATGGGCCCTGTGTTGAGAGGAAGAATTTTTGGGATCAGGTGGCTCTCGGAGGTATATATGGATTCTAAGAATCTGATTCTTGCAGGTGACCTAAATTTTACTTTAGGAGTTGATGAAGTCTGGGGTGCGGTGGAATAGTTGGACAAACTTGCTAATTATTCTAAGAGTATGTTGTTGGAACATCACTTGATCGACTTGTTACCAACCGAGATTGTTCCTACCTGGAGGAATGGTAGAATTGGCAGGGATCAAATTTCAAAGAAGTTGGATAGATTTCTTGTCTCATAAATCTTACTAAATGATGTGGGAAGATACCGGTCTTGGGTGGACCTCCCATTTGTATCGGATCATGTGTCGATGGCAGTTCAGTTCGACTTTCAACCTTTTCCAACAACATATACATTTAAATTAAATTCTTCGTGGTTGAATGAGGTGGACTTTGCGCCTATTGTTTCTGAGGTTTAGCGAGACCCTGTTTTTTCAATGGAAACTGATGTTCAGATTAGATTTGTTTGGAAGATGAAATTTTTGAAGGATCGGATAAAAAATTGGGCACGGATCAGACGGTCTGAACAACAAAAAAGATTAACCTACCTGGAAGAGGAGATCAAGGTCATTATATCAAATTTACCTAGAGTTGGACATTACCCTAACAATGATTGTAGACTGAAGACATTAGAGATTGAATGCAATCACCTTATTCTCATTGAGGAAGAATAGTGGCGTTGGAGGAGCCGGGCAGTTTGGTTAAAAAGTGGAGATCAAAATACTAAGTATTTTCATAGATTTTCAAATGCGAAAAGAATTCATAAAAATCTATGGGAGATTTGGAATGATCAGGGGCAGGAACATAGAGGTCAATAATCTCTTAAGACTGAGGCTAAAAGGTTTTTTAAATAGTTATTTTCTGAGGATCCTCACATCTCTCCTACGAAACAATTGAATCTTGTTTAATTGTTTCCTCGATTCATTTCTGCTAAGGATACTGCTATCCTTGAAAGACCGGTCACTAAACAAGAAATTTTGGAGATTATGAAACTCTTTGCAGTTGAAAAAATTCCAGGTCCGGACAGATGGACAGTTGAGTTTTATTTGAAATTCTTTGATATAGTGGGTGATGACCTGGTTGACTTAGTTGAAGATACAAGGACTAGAGGGAGGATCAAAAGTTCCTTGAATTCCACTTTCTTGGCACTAATTCCAAAGGATAATAATCCTTGAACATTTGGGAATTACAGACCAATTGCGTTTTGCAATCTATGCTATAAGGTGATTTCAAAGGTTATTGCTAACAGGATAAAACCAATTTTATCGAGGGAGCTTTCATGTGAACAACTTGGTTTCTTAAAGGGTAGACAAATATTGGATGCCATTGGTACAACGCAAGAGTGTATGCACAGTATAAAATATAGGAAACAAAAATCTTTGATACTCAAGCTGGATCTTAGGAAAGCATATGACTGTATCAATTGGGATTTCCTTCATATGATAGTTGTCCAGACGGGTTTCAGTTTACAATCTATAAATTGGATCATGAGTTGTGTGGTTAGCTCCTCTTCTTCGATGTTGGTCAATGAGGAGGCCTCTCCAACTTTCACAAAAAACCAGGGATTACATCAAGGATTCCCACTATCACCGTTGCTCTTCATTCTTGTAATGGAAAGCATCAGCCTCCTTTTAAAAAAGGGACAAGCGGAAATCAATTTGACAGGAGTTAAGGTTTCCAGAATTATAAAAATTCTTCATCTTATTTTTGTTTATGACGTACTTATCATGTCTAAGGCATATTTGGATGAATGGAAGGTGATAAAATCATTGTTGGACCAGTTCTGTTGTGCTTCAAGATTAAAAATTAGTCCTCGGAAATCAACTTTTCATTTCTCTAGGATACATGGAGTAATTTTGGATCAGTTCAAGACATTATTTTCTTTTAATTTTTTGGAGATGTCTGTTAGATTTCGTTACCTAGGATACTTTATAAAGCGAAGAAGAGCTCCTTTGAAGATTAGAGATGGCTTATTGGAAAATTTGAAAAAATGATCAACCAGTGGTGCAACCAGTGGCTGACTCTTGGTGGAAGATTTACACTTGCCAAATCAGTTCTTGAAACTCAAGCCATCTACTGGATGGCTCTGGTGGTGGTTCCAGCCTCTGTTCTCTCTAGGATATGTATGATTATCTTTGATTTCCTCTGGTCTGGGGGTGGAAAGAGTTAGGGATTGCGTCTCTGTAGCTAGGAGAAGATATCAAAGCCGAAACACCTCGGTGGATGGGGCCTCCAAAATCTTTTTCTTTTTAATCATGCTCTGGCAAAAAATTCATTATGGTGAGTTTTGTTTAAGAAAATCATTTGGCAACAAGTAGTCAAGGATAAATATCTCTCGTATTCTTCTGTGGCAACCTGGCTTAGAACGGCTTCGCCTATCAATTCTGCAGCTTCACAATTATGGAAAAGTTTGTTGAAATCTCTACCTATCATTACCTGATGGATTAGCTAGTATCCTGGAAATGGAACCTTGATTTTAATTGGTCTGGATAAGATCCCGGGGATAGGAAATCCCTCTTTATTATCTCCAAAATTACGTGAGGCACTAAAGGTGAGAAACATCTTCTATCTTTATCAAACCTCGACACTGACTTCACTGGGTTTCATAATAAATCAATGGAAATCTAGTGGTGACTTAGAGCTTACGGGTAATTTGGCTATGGAATGGCTTGCATACTGTAAGGCACTAATACTATCGGGGGTACAACTTCATTCTAAAGAGGACTCTTTGATTTGGACAGGGGGTGATCATTCAGGTGTCATCTCTGTTAAAAATGTTTACAATACTTTGGCAAAGGAATATTGGCCTACTCTTATTATAGGATGGCGTAGAGAGTTGTGGACTTGGGATTTGACACTCATGATACAAATTTTCTTATGGCTGGCTTTGGAGAATAAAATTCTTGCCTAGGAAAATATGAGAAAACGCAGTTGGGAAGGATCGAACGTATGTTCCTTGTGTTTCAGCAATGAGGAGATGATTCTCCATATCTTTGTAAGCTGCACTTATACACAGAAAGTTTGGCCTATATTGGCTAAAATTTACAATTTTAATACAAATTGGAGAGGTTTCTCCTTATCGTTGTGTTATGAAAACTCGCTTAAAACGGAGAAAGCTCGAAGGACTCTTCGTGATTTGACTTGCTGGTTCATATGGCTGGCTAGAAACAAATGTATATTTGATTCCCATATAACTATTGTCCAAGGATTTGCTTATCAGATTCGAGGCATGATGGATGCTAGTAGTGTTCGAACTCATCTCTTACATCTCCCCAAAAGGATTAAAAAACCAGATAATCTCTCCTTGCATAATATTTGTTGGTTTGATGGTGTTGTGCAACATAATGGCCTACTTTGTGGTGTTGGAGGTATAATAAGGACTGGGGAGAATACTATCTATAGGTGGACATTAAATTGTGGGATGGGAACTCCCCGGATGGGGTGACACGCAGATGCTCCTCGACACCTGGCTCAGCACTAGGCCATAGCATAAATGCTGATGGCTGCCACCCTCCTGCCCTTCATTAACGATGGTAGACGTCCACAACAATAGTTATACGGTGGAGGGACACCTCCCTCGCGCGAACACTCTCACTCACAGCGCACTCAACATGCCAGATTTTATGGATAGCCAGGTGCATTTGGCCTTGGGCATCTTGTTTTTTCGAGCACCTGGTCAGAATTGGTCTGCTCTCGCTTCGGCTCTCCCCTTCGTCTGGGAGCTCTAGTGCAGCTCTGTTTCTCTCTCGCTCTGGTTTAATCTCATCTCGTTGCACCCTCACGGTATTGTTATTTATTCTTTGGCAACTATTACTAGAAAGTGGGGTAGGCCTCACCATGGCTCGGCCTGGTACACTCACAAAGCGCAGCGGCAAAGGAAGGAGAAGATGGAGCGGGCTCTATCGTTGGCGACCTCCATCCTCCGTAAGAAGGCTCGAGCTGACCAATTGGCTTTGCACGCCATCATTGTTGAGACTGGGGCTGGTTGCAGCAGTGAGACCACGATAATTCAGTCTAAAATCAGGCTAGAGGAGGGTGTTGCGGATGCGTTCCCCACCTGTTATGTGGAAGAGGTACCGTTCATGGATTTGGCGACCACCCCAGAACCCCAAGCCATGGAGATGAACCACCAGGATGGAAGCGGACCCAAATTTGCGCTAGTAGATGGCATCCCTGGGTGCATTATCGAGAAAATCCCATAGTCGGGTGACTATAGCCCCACTAGCCATGCGAGGCAAGCCACGATCAAGGAAGTGATTCAGGACAAAGATAGAGCCGAAGAGGATGCGGACGAGAACAACCTTGCGAGGAAGAAGGAAGCGGTCGATGCAGAACTGATGGAGTTCGAAGTCGGCGGTGGAGTGACAGTGGAGATGAGGGACGTCATCCTCGACCACGCGGGTAATGGCTTGCATGACTTGCATGGTAGTTTCCTCTGTGTTGAGCATCTGGCTTTGGTGTTCGAACTCCGAGGCCACATCGCAGACCTGGAGCACAGAGCCCATCTCATGGGCCAGCGGCTGGACCTGCTCCTTGACGCATACTCCAATGCTCCAGCAAAGAGCAAGTTCCCTCTCTGTGCGCATGCATTCACCATTCCAGCGGGGTCCACGTGGCAGACAAGCAAGGCCTACGGGTCACCGGGTATCTAGGTTTTCTATGCTATTTCGTCTCTTTGTTTTATCTTACTACTGTTACATGTTCACTTGGATTATCGCCATCTGTCCTGGTTTCCTCCGGGCAGGACATAGGGCAAGACAACTCTACAAGCCATGCTGGTTTCTGGTAAAACGACAGCGTTTTTGGTGACTTAGACCTATATTTCTCTGTAAATTTTGTCAAGGTTCTTTTGATAACTTAATATAGCAGGTTCCACCCCTTTTTTATTTAAAAAAAAAAAAATTGTGGGATGGGAACTAATACAAGGGTAGAACTCTTTGGTGTGTGGGCAAGTTTATCATTAGCACATAGACTTGGTATTGATCATCTTCAGGTTTTAGGGGATTCCAAGATAGTGGTGGATTGTTTAAATCATAAGTGTAATCTACATGTTACGTCTCTCATGGGATGGATGGAAAAGATAAGGATCCTAATCACACTCTACAAAGTTATTAGATTTGAACATATTTATAGGGAGGAGAATGTGGAAGCAAATTCACTTTCTAAAAAATCCCTCCAAGCTCCGGAAGGGAGGATCCACTACAACAGATGGCAGGATGGTCAGGAGAGCCCCCCACTTACTTTGCGGCTTTATATATGATATAGATAGTATCTGGGGAAGACTAAGGCTGCTGGGTATTTTGTTATATCATCGTTACTTTTTTGTATATTGACATTAGTCTTTTTTGTCTGTAAAATGCAGTATAACTGCATAATTTTGGACTATTCATATAGGGTGAGAGAATGATTGGAAATTTCTGAGTAATCACTCTAAATATTGTATATCACAGTTGGTATTGAAGGTGATTTCATCCCACTTGAAGGTCCTTTTGGGCAATATACTTGGCACACTTGCGCTCTTCTGGACAATGTTATTTTACACTATGTACTCTTTTATGAGAACAACATATAATAATATATATCGAGAAATTTTCTACTAAGAAAAAAAAGCTTCATATACATCTTTCTATTATAAAAATAATAACAAACTTTTCAAATACTTTTAATGAAGCTCTCCATATTTCTTATTAAAATTACACAAACTTTTCAAATACTTTTAATGAGCTCTCCATATTTCTTATTAAAATTACACGAAATTAATGTAAAATTTAGAAGAAAAAAAAAAAAAAATGAATCAAACAAACCAAACCAAAAAGTCACACATCTCCCTTATAAAAATTGGATAAAGAAAATTACTCAAGCAAACCAAGAAATCACAGGTCTCATTTATAAAAAGGAAGAATGGGAACATATTTCTTATTAAAGTTACACGAAACTATATGGTACAAACAATTTTGAAATTCATATCTACATCTTCCAAAACTACAAAATTAATTATATTATTATTCAACAATTATAAGTATGGATTGAATAGTTAGAGGGGAAACTATGTGGTTATGATGTTTTAATAGAATGAAAGTAATATTAACATTAATGAAAATAAATTAACAAAACAATAAAATTATGTATTATTATTTTAAATAATTATAAGTTATTAACATTAATGAAAATAAATTAACAAAACAATAAAATTATGTATATTATTATTTTAAATAATTATAAGTATGGATTGAGTGTTTAAAATGGAAAATTGCGTGATTATAATATTTTATTACATAAGTAAAAGTAATATTAACATTAATGTACTTTCTTTCAACATTAAAAAAAAGTTAATAGTAAAATCATTTTATAGAGTTAATATTATGTAGAAACTTTGTTAAGTGAATAATCTTAAGTGCACTTAATAATTATGAAAAAGAGATGATTATTAAATATTATTTGTATTAATGTTTTTGTTAATTTAAATATTAATTTTGAATTTAAATTTCTCAATAAATAATATTATGATATTTTTTTCATTTTAATATTAATATTGTTAACTATTTTAATATTTTATTTTATAAACTAGTTTTACTTATTTTTTAATGGGTTTAATGGTTAAGAATATGTGTTTTATCTTTGGAGGTTACGAGTTCAAATCTAGAGAGGATAGGTGTAGGATAGGAATCAAATTGTTGAAGATCGTTGAGGAGAAGGGTCCCTTGTTCCATAAACAAAAAACTCTCATACACCAATTTAGTGTATGACTTGTTCATGACCTTAAAAATAAATTAATATTATTAAAACATCTTTATATTAAATTTATTTTATGTTAATATTCATTAAACAAACACCATAATCTATCATATTATTATGGTGTAAGAGCATTAATATCCTAAATAACCATCATATATCATTATAAAGCCACACTAACTAGAAATCATAGTGCGAAATAAAATGAGAGTAATTATTTAAAATGATGAGCATAAAATCTTATTTCTGTAGTAAATTGTTATTAATAATTTTTAATGTTGTTTTAGATATTTAAAATGAAAATTTAATATTTTAATCCTTATTTAAGGTGGGGTGAATTCTTTTTTGAGTAAGAGGTTAAATTGTAATCAAAGATAATATTTAGTCTCATTTATGGAATTAAGACTAGATGCTAGTAAAAAACACATGACTCCATTTGAGGTAGCTTTAGTGATGACCACAAGGGATATTGACTTTCTTTCAAATATTATTTCGGTTAAAACCAGTTTTTGGTGAGATCTTGTTTTCCTCAATTGTAAGGAAACCAATCAATGACCCACGACATAGAGGCTTTTGGTAGCAGAGAAAATCTACTCCCTTAAGAACCACTAGCTACATTAGCTAATCATTTTAGGTGGTTTGGTTTTCCTTCAATAACAGTGATAAGTCAACCAACATTTGCAAATAACCAATAATAATTATCTTCACTATCAATTAATAACTAAATTATGACAAATTTTGTTACCTTTAATTTTTTTTTTTTTTTTAAACCTTAAACTACTTAAAATTAACTCTAAACTTATTACATCATAAGTTTTCCAAGGACCTTAAAATTAACTCTAAATTTATTACATACCACTTCTTCAAATTAACTCTAAGCTTATTACATCATAAACATGATAAACATTCGACCTTAAAATTACCTCTAAGCTTACAATTTGTTCTTCATCACAATATTATTACATTAAAATAATTGACTTAAAAATTTAATAAAGCGATTGTGGTTTAATAATTGACTTAAAAATTTAATAAAGCGATTGTGGTTTAATAATTGAGATGGGACATTGCCCGGTTAAATATCCAAATTCAGATCCCGGTGGATATAAAACCTTGGAAATTAAAACACTAAGTCAATAATTTAAAAAAAATAGTTGCGTTGACTTACGACATAGGGTTAAGTATGATCGAAGTATTTGTCGAGGTGTTTAATTATTAAAGGGGCCTACGCAAGATATAAGTTCCGGGGCCCATAAATTGAAATAAAATTGATCGTCTCACCAATAGAACGACAAGGGTGTTTAAATTCTCATAAGTTGGAAGTGGAATCAATCTTTTAATGGAATAATATATCCACCAAGTAATTATTTACCATATAAAAGTGGATTACTTTATAAGATTTTATTTCAGTGGCTTTTCACGTCACGTTAAAAACCCAAAATTTTCTTTACGAGACAAAGAGTGGAACGACACTTAGTACATAGGGAAGAGATTAGATATTTGAGATTAGGTCTTCTTACGATACATTTAGTCCTGTCTTTATCAAAGACCGACCTTACCTTCTTGTTGAGGGCTTTACCCTTTAGTTTTCTAGTTTTGTGAGGGTGAGAACGTATACATGAATTATGTCTTGGGTTTATAGTTTGGTTGGTTGGATAAAATGTTTATTATCTTTTTCATTTATATTCAATTTTTTCAAAGTGGATATGTTGGCTCGTTGTAATAAGGGTAGATGATCTTTAGGATAGAGGTCCATCTGGTGGGTTTCAGGATGCCTTGATCCTTGCTAAGTCACAAGTTATTGATATATCTAGCTTGTAGGCTGTTGGATATACTCTTGGGTTATAGTGGCAGCCATTAGGCTTCATCTCGAGCCTGACCCAGAACAAACGTACCAGTTACTGATTCTCATGGTTTAGAAAAAAGAACCTACACACCAATTATGATCTAAACCTCCCTGACTAACAATAAGTTGCTCAACATCTTGTCATTGAAGCCAACAACTTTGCAAAGTCAACTAAAAGTTGATGAAGATTATTTGTATAAATGTTCTCCTTACAAGTATGTGAATATCATAACCTACAACGTGGGGATGATTTAGATCATTTATAGACATAATATATTATATGCAAAACACCTATGTGATAGGTTAAATAGATCGAGCCACCACTTCTGAGAGAGTGATCTTCGTGATTGAGGTGGAGCTCTTATACAATGTTACCTTTTCTTGTTTTGGGGAACCATCCTGGCATAACATTCATCCACCCTATTACCTATTCCCCCTTTTATGCTTGCATGCACTCAATTTTACATGAAACCAACAATTGTCCATCATTTCATGTCTAAACAAATAAACCTAGCAACAAGAGGAGGATGTTGTCAGACAAGAATAACCAATTAATGGTAGCATGTGAAGGATATTGTGGGATGAGTAGAAGGGTCAAAATGGTAAATGTCTTACAACTTTTTTTAATTATCGACATTTTAATATTATTGTTTCAGAAGTCACATGTTCAAATCTAGAGGGGGGTAGGGTATGTACACCTCTGTAGACTTTGACACTCAAATCATTGCATGGAGGAGATTCATTTTCCCACAAACAAGATTATCCATACACCAATTTAGTGTTTGGCTTGGTCGTAACCTTAAAATTAAACTAATATATTATTATCAACTTTAATGCAAAATGAAGTGATAACATGTAGTGTATAGTAGAAGTTGGGTATTTAATTCAACTTCAAAACCTCTACTAATTCTATGAATATTAATTTAAGAATAATTAATAGGTTTGGATATGAATATAATTGTATTAATCCCTAGATCAGGTGACAAGTGGGCATGGCGATGGTAATTGCGGTAGCATCATGGAGGGTTGCATTGTCCTTTTGTGCATGCAACCAGAGACTTACCCAACCACCAACATCTTGTCCTCCTCCTTCTCATGCGTGTGAGATCATGAATTGTTCAGGTCTATTCCGCAAGAGGTGATGGGGGAAGTGGAAAAGTACAAAAGCATTGTTCTCAGGTTGGATCATGACCGAGTTTCCATTTCTATCAATGAGTGAAATTTGAAATCTTGTCCTGGAAATTTTCTTCATCATGAAGAATAACAAGGAAATAAATGTGGTCAAGGTTCCTTCTTCGGTTGCAGACCTCTGTTTTATTTTGATCCCTCTATGTGAGTAAAAAGTTCTTACCTTTAGGATTTCAATGGCCCCTTGTGTTGCATGTGCCAAGAGGACCCCAGTCTTTGAAACCCGGCCTTCCCTCGCAGTCGAGGAGGATGTGCAATATTACCAGAGTTCAGTCCCCCCCCTGAGGCGAAAGAATTCATGAAACTACTAGAAGAAGATGTTAAACTTATATGGGCCTATCAACATGATGAAGATGTGGACATGCAGGTAAGAGATATCGTTCCTGATCTGGGATGCACTCGGAATAGGAATACCAAGTTTCACAAAACGTTGGAGATCTACTGGCCACCAAGACAATGGTGGCCCAAGGTATGCTATCGAAAGACCAAGACTATCGTCAATACAAGCAACATTTGGACACTCTTGAGAGTCATAACAAATTGCTCCTTACCATGGTCTCTTGGCTAGTAAAAGGTATTGGGGGCTCTCTCTAATTAGTGTGTGATGGTAGTTTGCTTGTTGGGTCTCTTCGGCTTCCTCTGGATGCTGGGAATGCGTCGAGTACCTCCCAATCTGCTCCTCAGGTGCCTCATCTCAATGACTGAGCTCGACTCTGCTTCTTCTTGTCAGAATTTCTATAGTTTAAGTTTGCTATCAGTTAGATATGTTTGTTATTTTGTTATGACATGTATTTTCCTTCAGACTCTCAGACTTGTTTATGCCACTTTTAGTCTTAATTTGCTACGGTAAAATTTTGAGTGTTAGCCTAGTTTCTCTTTAAGGACATGCCAACAAATTTTTAGGTTTTTTGAAATCCCTCTTATAGACATTATGATGCTATGGGCATTATGTACATATTTGATATTTTGTATACCATGTTAATATTTCAATAGATGTTTTTTACTAAAAAAAAAGATTTTATCAATGATATAAATGATTAAAATTAAAATTAAAAATTATGAATTTTATAGTAAAATTAATTGTTAAATTAATTTAATGTTTTTAAATGAGTAGATTTGTAAAATTTATAATATATAGGAAATTGGAGATGAATAGTGTAACTTACACTTAACAATATTAAAAAAAAAATTACCCAATTTCATATCCTAAATTGTTTTTTTTTTTTTTTAGATCTTTTCTTTTGTGAAAAAAGAATGACTAAGATATTTTCCCTTCCACCATGTTGAATTATACATGACATTTTAAATAATATTTAATGTTATTTTAATTTATTTATTTTTTATATGATATATTTAATGTTTTTTTTTAATTTATTTAATTTTTATATGACATTTTAAATAATATTTAATGTTTTTTTAATTTATTTAATTTTAAAGAATCCTCCAACATCATCAATGTCATATAAAAAAGTAATATTTTAATAATAATTTTTTTTTAATATTTTTATGAATTTTTCAATGATGATTTAATAAATATTTTTAATTAATAAATATTTTAAAAGACGAATTTAGTAAATACTTTTAAGTATTTAATTTTAAAGTTAGATAGAAAGGTTTTTGAATATTTATATGCATAATATGGGTGTGAGACCTTTTCAATCTAAATTTAAGGTAGTATATATATCCTATTTTTTTGGATTTGAATATATGACCTATTAATAAAAAAACATATTCTTAACCATTAAACCTACTCAAATTATATATATGAAATTAATTTTTTTATAAATATATAATTATATTACACATTACATTAATTAACACTTTAAATAAAATAATATAAATTAAAATTATTATTTAAATATTAATTTTAAATAAAATAAAAAAAATATTATTCAATTCTCAATTATAAATAAAACGCAATCTATATTTAAAATTCTCACATAAAAATGTCGATTATAAATCAAATAAAAAAATATTATTCAAATGTCAATTACAAAAGCCCACTTTACATTTAAAATTATCACATAAAAAGAAAATCACGATAAAATATATGTCGGAGTCAATAGAATAAAGTATAGGCCGAAGTGAACGATATTGACATATATGTTGGGATAAAGGTTTCTTTTAGCCGATGAATTGATTTGTTAAGATAAAATTGACTTCTATATCCCTAGAAAAAAAACATAAATTTACTTATTCACTTTTATGATTAAAAGGAAAATGTAAATTATTATGATTGACCATTCTTGACATGATATTGAAAGTAAAATATTAGTTTATATACTCGATTTTTGACATGACGGGAGTGATGGGATTTAAAAAGGATGAGTGATGATAAGGAGAACGTTCTTTATTGTTTACTAAGATCCATTTCTACTTATTGAGTATGAATGGAGAATAGCTTTATGGGATAGTACAGTTGGTAAGATGTGTGCACATTTTTTCGATACGGGGAGAGGTTATGGGTCCAAGCCTTGTGTCTCTGGGGTGGCGGTTTAGCACCTCATATCATCCACGAAATGGGGAAGTATCGGGTGAGTTTTCCGCGTGAAATTTCCCATGAAAAAAAAGAGTATGAATGGAGAAGATGAGTTAATTAATGTGGTTTAGAGAGGAGATGAGTTAATTAATGTAGTTTAATATATCAATTTTATGATCAAATAGATTAGTTTTTACTAGTTAATAAATTATAAATATTTTAGAAGTCTTGAAACAAAAAACTGTAGCAATTGTACGTATGGTTTGATATGTATAGAAATGAATTTCAGCAAAGGGTTTTCAGCCGAAATCATCTTCACGAGGGATAACCATTTGTGGACTCAAAAGATGGATTATGAAAAAATTGTTTTATGATGCCGAGTCTGTTTTGACATAGGACACTTGGCAGCCCAATGCCCCAAGGGTCCTAAGAAAGCTCGAAAGTAGCACAAGTCAACCTGGTGGGTTGGCTCCCACATTAATCATCAGCTTATTTCCAAGGAATATTTCCAGATGCTGACCCCCCCAAGGAGGATTCCAAAGAGGCTCCTTTGAAAGAAAATGTCTCTCCATCCAATGTGGGCTCTCCAGATTTGGACCCTCCATTGGATGATTTAAAATATGAAATAGAGGATGTCAAGGGCACATCTGAGACTATCGAGAAATCTGAAATGAAGCATGAAACACCTCGGAAGCTCAAACAGGTTTCAACTTCTCCAGATTCGAGTAAAGAAAGGAAGGTTCACCCCAACTCCATTCCTCTAGTAAGTTGGGTAGATGTGGTTGATGAAGCTAAGGCACCAGATAAGGGAATTAGGACCCAACCATTTGCATGTTGGGCAGATCAGGCTATTGAAGCTAAGGTACCAGATAAATAAATAAAATAAGTATCACATCAAGAAAATACATGAAACATAGGCATCACAAATGCCCCAACATATGAAAATGAAGATTAGCTGGTAGTCAGGAAGAAGAAGAAGAAAGCACATGTGACGTCATAGCCAATGGTAACATGAAGTCAGGCCCACAAGTCAGTCAAAAAGGAGAGCTCTTCCCCAACAAGTTAATTTAGATGCAGTGCCTCTTCACTTTTATCCTCGGAGTCGTTTTCTGAGTATATTCAGTAAGGTTGTTCTATGTGAAGTTTTCATTTGAGTTTTCGAATCAGTCATTCATAGCTTGTAGTAGTGGATCAAATGAGGCCCTGAATTGGCCCGAATTTTGAAAGACTTTGTAACCCCTTATCGGTTTCGACCACACCTTTTTTTGATAATTCAAATCTCCCAGTTTTTGTGAAAAATAAAAATAAATTATAAATATTAGTGGTGTGACAAATGTTTTGAAAATGAATTTAATGTTTTCATTCTCCAAATTGTTAGAGTCATGCATTTTACCTATTGTTTTTCCTCAAATCATTTTAGGTCTTGTTCATCTCTCTATTTCAGTATGAAGTTCATAAAAATGTGTTCTAATTTTTGCAATAGTTGTTTTCTTTTTAAAGCTAGCAACAATGAAAAAATAGTTTTATCTTTTAACATAAAGTAATGATTTCTTTGTTGTAAATCATTTTTTTCTTATTCTCAATGTCACTGTAACATCATAACTTCTCTTCAAATCTAGTTATGATAATAATGATGTTGATATTATGAAATGGATCCTCTTCCACTATCGCCCAATAATGGAGCCAAGAACTAGCATCTCTACTCCACTCTCTCTTGAGCCTTGAGTGACTTCTAGTTATATTTGAAGTTGTGATATGAAGCATCTCTCTCTACATGTTATCCATCTTATACTTATGCAATAAGTACCTTATCATAGCCTTACTCTTGATGGGTGGAAGACCAACCTCTAAAAGGAAAATATGGTAGGACACATTTATTTTAATTTTAATATTGTTTATCATAAAACATTTTTGGATTTGCTCGATTTTCTATCGAGTTTTCCTAGAAATACTACAACCCTAAATTTTGTAACCATAAACAATCATTGGGATAACAAGTGTGTAAAATAAAATTGATACAATTGTTCTTAAGACTAAAATAAGTTTCCCAACCTCCAATAATCCATCTTTCAACACTACATGAGGAGGGAGATAAAGAGGGAGACAAGAAGAAGAGGAAGGAGGAGGGGAGAGATGATGAAGAAGATCCCAATGCCAAGAAAGGAAAGAAAGAGGAATCAAATGGAGAGTCTAAAGATGTTTTTAAAAATATCACCATATCTAAGGTGGTAGGAGACTCTTTTGATACCAGTCACACATCCCCTTCAATCACTTCCAATTAGTTTAATGTGCTTTCTATCTCCATGACTAGTGGGACCCTAACATCTATGGTGTTGACCTTATGCATATTTCTAGTCCCCAGTCCAGTATGTTTGGTCCCATCCAACCCCTCTTCTCAGTAGAACCACTTGTTTTAATAGAAAAAGAGAAAGAGAAGAGGAAGGTTTGGAAAATCTCAATCACCTCATCTCCCATGGAATACCCCCTTGTTCGCATTAGGGTCATCCCAAGCTATGATGCATAAAGTGGGATGTTCACTATGACTACCTTGAACCCTTAGTCGTTAAAATGCCTCAAAGATGCAAGCTCAACATTAGAGGGAAAAACAGGTAAAACTTCAAACTTCTCATCTTCCCCTCGGGACAATATCAAGATGGAAAAGAATAGAAACATTTCCATTTATGATATATACCTCAAAGCCATCAAAGAGAATGATAAGTTGAACCATGGGGTAAATTCATTCTCAATGGAGACTCGATTTATAAGTTGACCATGCAAGCCCTAAAAATAGAAAATAAGAACCTTGAGGGAAAATTGATGTCTATAGGGAAGGATCCACAACTAACCAAGGAGGAAATCTCTCTATTAGAACAAAATAAAAGTGAAATAGACAATTTCAAAATATCTAACAACCCAATTTATCTCCCCTTGATCTAGCAGTTGATGAAAGAAAAGAAAAATATGGAAGAAGCGATGGAGTTTTGTAATAATGTGAACACCTAGCTAAACATCAAGATCCATTATTAGTTGAACATGTGAACTCATTGGAAGTGGAAAAGGTGGATGCCATAACATTGGCTACACAATTGAACAAATCCCAAGAGGAGATTAAAATCTTGAAGGTCAAGGTTTCTAGGGTGGAAAAGTTAGAGATACCTTTCCCCATCATTTTGAGCTTGAATGTAGGGGATTTGACCTCCCATGATCTTTAAAAAAGGATATAAAAGTTATTGAGGGAGGTTGAAGCATGGAAATCCAAGCATGAAGAGGTTGATGATCAAGCTAAAGCCAACATACACTAATTGATCAAATAAAGGAGGATTTTTAAAAGTAGGGATAGAAATTGGATGAGGCATTAAAATCTCTAGTGGAGTCAAAATTGAACTGGATAGCAACTAGGAAGACAAGAATGAATGGAAATAAAGGTATGAGGATACGATGGAACATGCCAAATTGAAGAATTTGGGTGAAATTAAAAGTACAATGTGTAACAACATCACTAAGGATTTTCCAAATATTAGAGAGCACTTGTGTTACTTTATTGAATTTGAAAAATGGTATGCTCAAGTGTGGAAATACCTAGATGAGTTCAAGATAGATATTGAACACAAAACACATGTTTCCACCCTTTTCGTTAACACAATTAACAAGGTGCCTTATTGGGAGCTTGATCTCCTAGGAATTAAGGGCAATAAAATGGTATCAATATTTTTTTATTCATGCCAAATGAAGTTGAAAACTTGGACCATAGCCAATGATAAGATTGTAAATGTTGAAGGTGCTATAAAAAAATTTGACATCACATGGATGATGAGTTACAACTAGACAATGAAAAGGATATAATAATATAAGAGAAAGGATTTCTACCAAAAACAATGGAGATCATGTGGCATATCCATCCCCCAATTACTTTTTTGACAAACTTGAGCAACATGATCCACATGCTACCCCCAAGTTATTTTTCAAAGAAAACATAATTAGATAAATCATTTTGATTTTTGAAAGGTGGGAAGGTCATCTCAATGAACATGTGGAAATGGATTAAAAGTATACATGAGTATGTCACTCAAATTTCATAAATGGGCTCCACACAATAGACAACCCCACAAGAAAGGGGCAAAAATAAAAGGATAATTATTTTTTATTACATTAGGCGAACTCGAATTTGTCAAAAGGGAATCCCAGCTTATAAAAACAGAAAGAAATAGTTGCACAAAAAGTTACAACCCCGGGAAGTTGAGGTACCAACTTACCCATCAGGGCCCACATAACTTTTGGTGTTTCATCTCCTAGGGTTAGGTTTTTGGATGTATAGGGTTTTGGCATTCATGAGTAATGTTAAAAAGGCTTCTAGAGCCTCATTGTAATCATTCTTCTCAGACGGATGTGTGTAGCAGCCACATCTCTTCTCAAAGATAGCTACCACCATTCGAGCAAGTTGTTTTCAGTTTTGCAGTTTTACAGTTTCAACCTATTTTATTTATTCAATGGAAGTTATTGTTTACTGGATATTTGTTGTTGTTCTCTGTATCTCTATGTTATTATATTTAGTCTATTATTCATTTTGTTCGGCTCATAAATATGAATAAGTGGTATCAAAGTGGTTTGCTCTTCATTTATTTTTCTTCATGCATGTCCTCGAAAAGATTTGGGTACAAGAAGTTGGGACTCGAACCAGTCAAGCCTTTACAAGATAGGTCGTGCCGAGCCCGACAACAACCCATGGGGGATGAGAAGAAAGATGATGGAGCATGAGTTCCTTTTAAAATGTTTCTCGAGGAAGCCCTTGTGCGACAAAGGAAAGAAATGATGGAAAACTTTGCAGAGATCCTTCAACGACTTCCCACAGGAGACACATCTTCATCAAGCGACCATGAAACCCCCTTCAAGGTACAAGTAAATTTTGATATTCCATTATTTGAAGGACTGATAGATGAGGATTTTGTAGATAAATGGTTGAATCTTCTCGAATGGTACTTTTTGGTCCACAATTTTTTCGACAAGGAAAATATTACTTTTGCACTCCTCAAGGTCGTCCTCCATGTTAAAGATTGGTGGGATACTTAATCTGAGAAAAGGGCCATAGAGGAATCTACGATATTTGCAGTCTACCCACATGGGATTCCTTCATGGATCCATTAAAGAACAATACTACGCTATTGGAAGCTACGAGGACCAGTACACAAGATGGACCACGCTGCATCAGGAAAGGGACCAAACAATACCAGATTTCACCAATATTTTCCATACCCTGAGCACCAAATTGGGTATCAAAGACTCTGAACGACATCTGGTGCTCAAATATCATTGTTGTTTGCATAGATACATTTAAAAAAAAATGGATTTTCTGGTCATCGCATCATTAGGTGTGGATTATAGATATGTTGTCAAGATCGAGCAGAAATTTAAGCAGAAGAGGCAAGAGTTTGGATCTACAAACTCCTCACAACTGAAGCAGGGAAAAGGTGGCCCCAATCCACAAAACAAGGACGGAGCAAAGATGGCCACTCTCAGGAAAACCAGTCCAAGATGCAACATAAGAAGGGTAATGAGAAGTCGAAGAAGGACATGGGAAAGTGGCGTGAATACCATAAAATACCTTCACACAACACCGAAGAATGTCACTCCAAGCAGTCACTGGTGGTTGAGCTGAAAGCTTTCGAGTCAGAGGAAGATTCTAACTCTGAATCAAATCCATAAGGAGGGAAGCAAATTATTGATGCTGAACCTAGCGCCACTATGGCTACCACCAAAGTGTAGCCAAGATAACCAGAAGAACCAGAGGAAGGGGAATGCCTTTTTCACTCACAGATGTGGGTAAACAGGTCTCCACTTCATTTCATTGTCGATAGCGGTAGTCAGAAGAACCTGATCTCAGCAGAGGTCGTCAAGCAGTTGGACCTACCGATGACACCGCACCTGCATCCCTACACCATCGACTGGCTTTTCCAAGGAAGAGATCTTCACATCAGCCAACAGTGTCGTCTGTCCTACGACATCAAACCCTTCAAAGACGAGGTATTGTGTGATATTTCGCCCCTTGAAGTTTCTGATGTTCTTTTATGAAATCCATATTTTTGGAAGCGACATGTTGTGTATGAGTCTAGACCCCACAGTGTTATTTTTTCTTTTGGTAGACAATTGTACAGGATACCAGAGGTAGCGTCACCTACCGCTATTTCTTTAATCTCTGCTAAGAAATGTAGTAAGGTCATTTCACAGACCGAGAAGTTCTCCTTCTTTGTGATCCGTGCTCATAGTAAGAAGAAGGTCGTTGCCACATCCGTGGCCTCTACACAGAGTCTCTCTTTACAACAGAAGCAAGTGGATGAGATCGTGGAAGAGTACAAAGACATCTTATCCCCACCCACCGGGGTATCGATGCACTGCCAATTCAAGCATCCAATTGATCTAACCCTTGGTGCACCTTTTCCTAATGGACTAGTCTATTGTCGCTCATTGATGGAAAATGAAGAAATCAAGCATCAGATCCAAGAGCTACTTCAAAAGGGGCACATCAAACCCAACTCTTTCCCTTGTAGAAGCCTGATTGTATTGGTGTAGAAGAAATACGGGACCTGGCAACTCTACATTGATTACAGAAAATTAAACAAAATCATAGTCAAGAACTGATACCCAATTCCATGAATTGATGACCTTCTTGACCAACTCAAGGGGGAAAATTTATTTAACAATATTGACCTAAAGTTTGGCTACCACCAGGTTTCCATCGAACCGATTGATGTGTGGAAGACACATTTCAAATATAAAGAAGGTCTCTTCGAATGGTTGGTCATGCTTTTTGTCTTAACAAATGCACCAACCACTTTCATGAGTTTGATGGATGATGTATTGAGACCCTTCACCAACTCTTTTGTGGTGGTATATCTGGATGACATCCTCATATTCAACAAAACTTGGGAGGAGCACATGCAACATATTCAACAAGTTTTGATCACTCTGCGACAACACAAGCTATATGCCAACTTGGAAAAATGCTCCTTTGGCATGAACAGGGTCCAATACTTGGGCTGTATTGTTGATGAGCATGGGGTACATGTGGATCCATCTAAGATCCAATTCATTCGTGATTGGCCACCCCCGACCACACTAACCGAGCTTCAGAGCTTCTTGGGACTTGCCAACTTCTACCGATGGTTTGTGTTGGGATTCTCCCATATTGCATGGGCCCTCATCCAAGTGACCAAGGGTAGTGGAAGGGAAAAATTTGCATGGGGGAAGGAACAAAAATGAGCATTTGATGATTTGAAGCATCACTTGTGCTTAGATCCAGTACACTCCTTACATGATCTGCAACAATCATTCGATATTGAGACTAATGCATCTGACTATGTTGTAGGCACAATTCTCACTCAACACAGTCATCCAATAGTATACCATAGTGAGACACTTTCAGATACTGTCCAAAAATACCCCACCAATGAAAAGGAAATGTATTCCATTATGCAAGCTTATCATCAATGGAAACATTACATTCTGGGAAAGGAGAAAATCATCCACACTGATCACAAGACTCTACAGTTCATACAGACACAAGCAAAGTTGCAGAACGATCACCATCAAAAGTGGTCCACATACCTACAACAATTCCATATCAACATCAAGTATAAGACAGGGAACACAAATCGTGTCACTAACTGCCTCAGTCGACCTCCCGTGGCTGCACTCATCACCGTGCTCCATTCCTGTGGGCATGTGGCATCTGAGTGGCCCCAACTTTATCAACGATATCCTGACTTCACCACCACATATAATATATTGGGTACAGGCACAAATGTCACCGATTTTCACATTCAGGATGGACTGTTATGCCATTTGGGACATCTTTGTGTTCCTACAAATGAGTGTGCAAAGATGACTTGGGAGGCTCACTATAGTTGGATGGCAGGACACTTTTGCGTGGATAAAACTGTGGCCGTTCTACATAAACATTTTTATTGGCCAAAAATTTGACATGAAGTCAGCAAGTATATCTGATATTGCACTTTTCGTGCCATTGCCAAGCCAACCATCAAGAAGCAAGGTTTATACACCCCTCTTCCTACTCCCGAGAGGCCATGGGAATCCATATCGATGGATTACATTTCTGGTCTTCTATTCACCAAGCAAGGAAATGATTGCATGTTTGTGGTGGTTGATTGGTTTTTGAAGATGGCCATTCTCATAGCCTGCAAGAAGGGCATCACATTGGCAGATATTGCCAAGCTCTTCTTCGAACGAGTGTGGGTCCATTTTTGGATACCACAGAACATCATTTTCAATCAAGATAGAAGGTTCCTCACCACATTTTGGTCGAGTATCTGGTCACTATTGGACACCAAGCTCACTAAATCCACTACCTTCCACCCTCAAACTGATGGCCAAACAAAGGTCATCAATCAGATGATTGTGAACATCATGCACATGTATAACTCTAAGCATCCCCATGCATGGGATGAGAGTCTTCCCTATGTTCAACACAACTACAACAGGGCTCTCCATAGCTCCATCAACCATAGCCCCTTTCAGGTGGGGGTGGGATTCCAACCCTTGGGTCCCATTGATGTTGCACTACCTCTTGCAACCACACAAACAAATTCTTCCCATGTTCAGTCTAAGGACAAAAAATCCACCAGATTCATTGAGTGAATTCAACACATCCGCCAACAGGTCCATGATATTTTGCATAAAGTGAATGCTAAGTACAAGCAACTCCATGATCAACACTGTGTACCGCACAAGTTTCAGGCGGGAGACAAGGTTTGGTTACATTTGCAGAAATAATTCTTTACAGGGCCCCATTAGAAGCTTTGTTCACTTTGCTATGGGCCTTACACTATCACCAAGGATGTGGGTGACAATTATTTTGAGCTCAACACTCCTCTCTTCCTTGGCTTGAACCCAGTGTTCAATGTGGACCTCCTCTGGCCATATTTTCCACCATTATTGGACACCTCGAATATCGCAGAACAGTTGACACCAATAGAGCTCAACCCTGAATGCATGGAACATGCATCCACTGATTAGATAATGGACACACATGTCAATGGTACTCACCAATAGAGGATCCAACTTTATCGGGTTATGAAGGTAGGGAAACTCCTGCACCAAGGCAAGTGGCTCACCCAGAGCCAAATTTAACATAAATTTTCTCACCTGATGGGGGCACTCAACACAATGGAGAGCATTGATTCTTAATGGGGGAGGACTGATCCAGGTGAATATTGGTGGCCACCCACCTATTCCAACTAGCTCCTCTTGACAATTTTTAGTTCAACATGTTCTTCTGTAATTCTTTGTAATTGTCAGTTCTACACTTTTGGGGTTGTATGAATCCCTACAAAAATTCCAAGTGGGGATTGATGGTCGCCCACCTAATCGAACTGGTTTATTTTGGAAGTTTTCATGTCAGTACATCTTTATGTACTTCTAGGGCCGTTTTGGGGCCCTAAACAATTTGTTTTTGGCTGGACATAGTCAAAATGTAGACGAAGTTAGAGTTTGATGGAATAATGTGTAGTTCTCGAAAATACCTTTCCAACGGGCTATCACGCACCTAAAACGGAGTTCATATGCAAAATTTACAACCCTGAAAAGTTGAGGTACCAACTTACCCATCGAGGCCCACTTAACTTTTGGTGTTTCATCTCCTAGGGTTAGGTTTTTGGATGTATAGGGTTTTGGCATTCATGAGTAATGTTAAAAATTCCTATGGAGCCTCATCGTAATCATTTTGCTCAAACAGATGTGCATAGCAGCCACATCTATTCTCAGAGATAGCTACCACCATTCGAGCAAGTTGTTTTCAGTTCTGGAGTTTTACAGTTTCAACCTATTTTATTTATTCAATAGAAGTTATTGTTCACTGGATATATGTTGTTGTTCTCTGTATCTATGTGTTATTGTATTCATTTCGTTCTACTTATAAATCCAGATCAAGATCCATATCCTTTTATATTAGATTTAGATTTTATTAAAGTCAATGCCAAACTAGCTATTTTATGATACAATGTTTGAAAACTTAACAAAGATATAGCTTTTGAAGAAATTTGTAGTTTTTAAAAATAATTTTCACACTATCTTAAAGGATAAGTCAATGTAGGTGATGATGGTGGACAACATAAAATCATCACTAGAGGACACACAACCTCTTTGTCACTAGAGTACATAGCCTTGGATCCTCCCTCGGTGGAAGAAAACCCCATTAATATCATAACAAATCTAGTTACAAAAGAAATCAAATATTCCTCCCTGGATCATGTTATTCAAAAACTTCTCATCCCTAATAACCCTCAAACCCCGAGGATTTATGGGCAAACTAAAATTCATAAGAAAGACATTCCCCTTAGACCCATATTCAACACCATAGGAGCTCCCACCCACGCCCTTTCTCGCTTTCTCACTAATAATCTTCAATATTTCATTGGAAAAACTCCATCCTTTATCAAAGATTCCTATTCTTTTATTCTAAAAACAAAGCATATTGACCTTGATGAACATGACATTATGGTTACTTTTGATTTTGTATCCTTATTGACCAAGATTCTTGTTTTGGAAGCCATTGACCTCATTTCCAAGCTAGTTGATCCCGAGACCCTCAACCTGATTAAAATATATATCTCCTCTACTTTCTTTATTTTTAAAGGGACATGCCTTGAACAAACTGAAGGCACAACTATGGGCTCATCTTTATTCCATTTGGTCGTTAACATTTTTATGGAACATTATGAGACCTTATCCTTAAACAACTTTCATCTTAAACCCAAATACTAGTTTCATTTCGTAGATGGAACCTTTGTCATTTGGCCTCATGGACAACCCTCCTTGATATTTTTCCTTGATCACCTTAATATCCTCCCCCCCATATCCTATTCACTATGGAAATGCAAAAGGATAACTATCTTCCCTTCTTGGATGTTCTTATATCTCGTCTTCCTAATGGTTCCCTTACCCACCAAGTTTATTTGAAAAAGACACATATTGACCGATACCTACATGACCATTCTCACCATCATCCAGCCCAACAATCAATTGTATTAAAAAATTTGGTCACTCATGCCATTCAGATCTCAGCTCCTCAATTCTTGGAGAAAGAAAAATCCCACTTGACTAAGGCCCTTGCAACCAATGGTTACTATTTCTCCCAAATCAGTAAAGCCTTTCACTCTACTCGCACTCCCAAATCCAAAAATCCTTCTTCCTCATCCCCAACCCTTGCTCACCTCTCTCTACCCTACACCCACCGTACTATTGATCATATTTCAATAATTCTAGCAGAAAAGAACATCAAAACCTTTTTCAAACCATACAAAACCATTAAACAACTTTTCAAAACTACAAAGGATAAATCTAACCCTATGCTTGGCCCAGGAGTCTACAAAATTCATGTTCATGTGGAAAATCATACATAATCTAGACCGATAGATCCTTTAAATCTTAGATCAAAGAACACATAGATGACATGAACTACAATCAAATTAGCAACTCCGCTATTGTTGAACACTCCAAATCTAAACACCTTATCTTCTTTGACCAAACCAAAATTCTTGCCACAACAACCTATTACTCCTCTCATATCATTAGATCTAAGCTCTTGCAAAAAAAAAAAAAAACACCCCAATAACTTCAATTGATAAGATGGATACAAACTCAGATAGTCTTGGAAACCCCTCATTCATCACCCGCATCATTAAACCTATTCTTAATCTTGATTTTTTTATGATTGCATGTATTATCTTCATCCTAACCCTTAACATCACTCCTTCTCTGAGTTCTTGATTGCTCTTCGTCGTTCTCTCATTATACTCATTTATATTCATTTATTATTTTATTGTCTTCCCCCCTTTCTTCCAATACTTTTTTTAGTCCAAATTCTCTTTAATTTGTATCCCAAAAAAATTCTCCCTTCTTCTTTTAATCATATCATACCCTCTTTTGCATCCACCTTCTTTTCATTATAGGGTTCCCAATGACTTTTACTTATCTAATTTTTAATTTCATTTATAAATTTAATTTCTATTTTCAATTTCAATTGCTATTTTAAATAGTTTTACCCATATTCGTAATGGATATTCACTTATGTTAATTCAAATTTTAATTTTAATTCAATTTTTTAATAGTTTGAATTATACAAGCTTTTAATAATATTGCTTGAAATAGTTCATTTTCTTCCAATGACTATTTCTTGTTCGCAACCTTTTATATATGCCCTCGAGCATACTCTTTTCTAATCACTAAGTTTTTCTTGTCCTTGATGATGGGTGGAGTGTCCACTCGAAACGTGGAAGTTTCACAAATATTTACACAGTTTATTTCCAAAAAGTTTCATAACAATTATGACTAACTATGAAAACATACACACTCAAAAGAAAAGGGTGTTTAGATTCTAAAAAGTTTGGAGTGAGAATGATTTTTTTAATATGGTAATATATTGGTGACATAGGGTTCTGACAAAAGTCATAAGGGCCAATGTTGAGTAGAATTATTGACACAATAAATGAAAATTATATGGGTGGAAGCATCATAAATGAAGGGCATGATTAACGTGGAAAATGTGTGTGTCGTGTATAATAATCTCACATGGACACACATACACCTAATAAAATTAGGTAAGCAACTATGTCGGGATGCTTGTTCACAATCTAAAAGTGGATAACGATGTTTAAATTCCTTTCATGGGACTTCTATAATTCAAGATTTCTTTATAAGACAAATATTGTTGAACCAAAATCATTACAAATGGAGGTGTTATGATCCAATACCTTAAAAATGATAAGAAATCAATAAAATTTAGTCCACTTCGAGGGGGAACCCTTCTTTACAATATATAAAATTCAGAACACAATATGAGATGAGATAAGATTATCATAATAATAGATCTCCTTGATATATATAGGAGACAAAGGGTTACAATTATAATGAAAGGGTGCAAAGAAGGGTTCTAGCCGACCTACTAGAAATGTAATAATTCAATATCTAGGGCATAATCAGGGGTTTTATACATATCATAGGGATTTTTCTAAGGCTTAACATGACCCTCCCCTTCAAACAAGTGTTGTCCTCAACACTTGTCTAAACACAGATGCTTCTGCATGAAGAACTCATATTCCCATGTCGCCTCTTCCACTATTAGGTTCTTCCATTTTACGAGGTACTTTGTAATTGCTCGATTTCTTAGTTGCTTAATTCTTGTTTCAAGGATTATTTCTGGCTTTAGTATGATTTTCCCTTCTTCATTGAGATCTAGTAAAAACATTGGACTGGGATCTTGTTTCCAATGACCTTCTTTAAGCAAGAAACATAGAACACTGGATGTACATATGAACATGGAGGCAACTCCAATTTGTAAGCCATACTTCCAATCCTTTGCAAAACCTTATAATGGCCATAATATTTGGGTGCTATTTTATTTTCCTTATTTTTTTGCTTGAGGGACATTTTTTTGCATGGTTGTATCCTTAGAAATACCCAATCCCCCACTTCAAATTCCCTTTCCCTGCGATGTTGATATGCTTGTTGTTTCATCCTATTTTTTTCTATAACCAAGTTGTCCTTCAACAGTTTCAGGACCTCTTGTTGGCTCCCTATGTGGTCCTCCACTGCTTGAAATTTTGTATTATATTTCAAGGGTGATGTGATGGATGGAGGATGATATCCATAAAGTGCCATAAATGGGGACATTTTTTATGAAATATGGAAGGATGTGTTGTACCACCACTTTGCTAAGGGAAACCACTTGACCCATTGTGTCTGTTTATCGGATGCAAAGCAACGAAGATATCCTTCTAGACATTTATTCACAATCTTAGTTTTCCCATCAGATTGAGGGTGGTAACATGAACTATGAGCCAATTGAGTACCCAAACAAGAAAATAATATAGTCCAAAAATTTCCCATGAAAATTGGGTCCCTGTCACTTACAATAATATTGGAGACTCCATTTAGTTTTCGAATTGTTTCCATGAATGTTGCTTCTACTGTAATTTCTTTAAAAGGATGATAAAAAGAGAAAAAAATGGGCATACTTTGTTAGTTGATCCACTACTACCATGATGATGGTCTTTCCTTCTGATTTTGGTTAACCTGTAATAAAATCCATGGAAACTTCTTCTCAATGTTGGCTTGGTATAGTTAATGGCTGTAGGAGGCCTGGAGTCTTGATTGTCTCTCCCTTATTTTGTTGGCAGACCATACATTCAAACACAAACTTTTGAACATCATTTTTAGGACTTTCCCCAAAAAAATCCTTCTTGACCATGTGGTATGTTTTCAAGAATCCTGAATTCCCCCCTATAGGAGAAGTGTGCAATTCCAGAAGGATCTTTTGTTTGAGTTGGGAATTGTTACATAAATATAGGCGATCATGATACCATAGAAAATCATTCTTCCATACAAACTTGTCTACTAAATTGGGGTCTTCATGTAGTTTTTGAATGATCTTGCATATCTCTTGATCTTGATTCCATTCTATCCTTGCTTCTTCCACCCAATCTGATTGCGGGATAGAAATAGCCCATAGTGAACCTTTTGTTTCTTCTTCTTTCCTAGAAAGGGCATCCGCCACAACATTATGTTTTCCTTTTTTGTATATAATTTCAAAGTCATAAGCCAACATCTTTGTAACCAATTTATGTTGCTCTTCTGAAGATAATAGTTGCTCCAAAAAGTACTTCAAACTGTCATGATCTATTTTTACCTTAAAGTGTCTTTCTATTAGGTAGGGGCGCCATTTATGAACTACATGTAGTATGGACAACATTTATTTTTCATAAATGGTTTTGAATAAGATTTTTCATTTAATTTGGATTCTTTCAAAGGCAAGGGGCCTTCCTTCCTACATTAAAACTACACCAATTCCATGGCTTGAGGCATCACACTCCACAATAAATGTTTTTTTGAAGTTGGGTGTGGCCAATATGGGAGTTGTACACATAGCCTCCTTAAGTTTTTCAAAAGATTTGGTTGCTTCTTCTATCCAATAAAATGCTTCCTTCTTTAATAATGTTGTTAGAGGTGCTGCTATTTGACCATAGATATTGACAAACTTTCGGTAGTAGCCTATCAATCCTAAGAATCCTCTAAGTCTCTTCAAGGTTTTGGGAATTGGCCATTCCCTTATAGATTTAATTTTGTTAGGGTCCACTTTTACACCTTCATGAGATACAATATGACCCAAATATTCCACTTCTTGAACCCCAAAGACACACTTGGAAGGCTTTGCATAAAGTTGTTTCCCTTCCAACAATTGTAATACTTTGTCATCATGTTGTACATGTTCTTCCCTAGATTTTTTGTAGATTAGTATGTCATCAAAACATACTAACACAAATTTTCTAAGGAAGGGCTTGAAAATAGAATTCATCAAGCTTTGAAATGTTGAAGGTGCATTAGTCAGTTCAAATGGCATAACTGAAAATTTATAATGACCCTCATGTGTTCTAAAAGTTGTTTTAGGAATGTCTTCCTACCTCATTTTGATTTGATGATATCCCAAACGAAGATCCAACTTAGTAAATATTTTTTCTCCATGTAATTCATCTAATAATTCATCAATGACAGGGATAGGAAACTTATCTTTGATGATCATTTTGTTGAGTTGTCTATAATCTGGACACATACGCCATGAACCATCCTTTTTTTTAACCAACACCAATGGTGAAGAGAAATAACTTTGGCTATGTTGAATGATGCCAACCTCTAACATTTCCTGGATCATGCACTCACTATCACTATTATGTGCATATGGATACATGTAAGGCCTAATGTTAGGTGGTATACTTCTTGGTTTCAAATGAATAGTATGGTCATGATCTCGAGTAGGTGGAATACCCATAGGCATTTCACCAAATACCTTGGAATGATTGTTTATAATTATTTGGAGATCTGATGGAGATGGGGCTATAGATGTTTGAACATCAAGTGAGCACAATTGTGCAATTACACCCTGGTATCCCCTTTTGAGTAAATTTTCCATGCTATTAGAGCTTATCACTTTACAGGGTTTCCCTTGGATACCTCTAAGCTCAATTTCCTTTCCATTTGAGGAAAATATCATAAAAATATTTTGAAAATCAAAGGCCACTATTCTTACTGTTTGCTTATTGTTTGCAACCATTGGACCCCTAATACAACATCATCACCCCCCATTTGGATGGAAATCATGGGGCTATCCAGAAAATACTCCCCTGTGTTGAGCTTAATACTATGGCATTTCCCTGAACAATTTATGGTACCTCCATTTGCAATCATTACTTGAAACTCTAGTGCAGGATATACAAAGCAATTGATGAAATTATGGGTGCTACCTAAATCAATCAATATTGTTACCTTTTTCTTTTTGATGTATCATTGTATCTTGAGGGCTTGTGGAGAAACAATGTCAGCCAATTCATGACAAGATATTGTTGGAGTAGTCTCTTCTATATTTAGGTCTTGTGATGGTTCTAATTCTTGATCTTCTTCCTCTTCACAGTCTATGTAGAATAGTTTCTTCTCACTGCATTTATGCCCCTTACTGTAATTGATGTCACAATTGAAACATAGTCCTTTTGGTCTTATTTCATCCATTTGTTGAGATGTCAACATTGTTGGTTTAGGTACACTATCTTATTCCTCTTCACAGTCTATGTAGAATAATTTATTCTCACCGCATTTATTCCCTTTACTGTACTTACTGTCACAATTGAAACATAGTCATTTTTCTCTTCTTTCATCCATTTAGTGAGGTGTCAACCTTGTTGGTTGAGGTATGGTTGTCTTATGAGCCCCAAAACAATCTCTTCCTCCAATACTAGACTTGTGTGTAGCCTTATTTTTGGCATGAATATGATGAGCATTTTGGATAGCTTCTACAATACTCATAGGTTGTCTTAAGAAAAGATCATGTTTAATGTCTTCTTTTAATCCACCCATGTAAGCTTCCAACAAGTGTTCATCACTTATGTTATTCACCCTTGTGGCCAATACCTGGAATTCTAAATTATAATCTTCAATATCACCTAAGTGCTTGATTGTTGTCAATTGACTGAAGTAGTCTTCTTCCCAAAGTTTCCCATATTGTGCTTCTAAGTTTCTTGTAAATAAACCCCAAGTGTAGTGATATAAAGGGGGCTGCATTTTCACTATCCAATGATACCATTGATATGGTTTTATCTCAAAGTTCAAGGTTTCTACGTGAATCCTTTTCTTATCATACATAATAATATGTAGTTCAAAATATTTCTCTATTTGGTTCACCCAAGTAAAGACCTATGTACCATCAAACTTATTTAATTCAATTTTGGGAAAGTTGAATTTAGGACCCCCGCCATAATTAAGTCCAATATTAGAGTTAGATTCACTAGTTTAAAATGGCTTATTATTGGGATTTTGTTCAACATGAGTACTACCTTTATTTTCATGAGTCCCTTCCGTTTTGATATCTCCTTTAGGGAATCTCTAATCTAGATCTTGAAAGATCATGGAAGACATATTTTTTCATTTACTTCATGGAATTTTGTATTTCTTTTTATATGTCATTCTTATTTTCTTCCATCTTATTTTCCATATCATCCATCTTGTTTTCCATACCCTCCATATTGTTTACCATGACATCCATCTTCCCTTCCATTAATTGAATTTTTTTTTGTGATTTTACCCAATTATTGGACTTTTCACTTGCATCCTTAATTTGTTCCTCCAATTTGGACAACCTATTATGTATGTCCTCATTTTCTTCTTGAGTCATAGATGAGACTTCTAGAGGTTTAATAGGTGTTGTCACCTTTTTCGAACCCATATGGAGTAATAATAATAATACTCCTCTATTCTGTGTTTATCACAAATTTTGAATCACCAGAAAAAGATCTTCCGAAAATTTATGCCAATTGTAAGTTATGTACCTTTTAAAGCCTTAATTTGGAGCATGTCCTCTTGGCTAACCTTCCTTCAGGTGTATCTCTAAAATTTCGGCCCTTATGAGTCTGACATTTCGTTTTGTAATCCTATGATATGTCATCTCTTCAATTCCATGGGTCTAATCAAAATTGGATGAGCCAAGTGGAAGTTATGGTAAATTCCCCACACCTTGTTGATTCTTGGCCTTTCCAGGAGAGAGAACTTGTACAACGTTCCACACACATGATATTTGATATATAATTCTGAAAATTGTACCAAAAAAACTACAGACCATCCAATATCCAATGCAACTGGTCTCACTCAATTTGGATAATTTATAAAGAATATATGACTATTTAACATGGAATACATGTTTGAAACTAGTTAATAGGACTAGTCAGATACCCTATCTTCCACATGGTGTATCTCCCAATGTATGACGAACTAGAAGATGAAATTTTTACCACAGATACCTTGTTATTTCCTCTGAATAACCTCCAAGTTTCACAGTCTAAATCCTCCCAAAAAAATGTTTATAGCAAAAATGCTCCGATGAATTTCTTGGAGAAGAAAACCCTTGGATCAATGAGCTCTGATACCAAATGTTATGATCCAACGCCTTAAAAATGTTAAGGAATCAATAAAATTTAGTCCACTTCGAGGGGGAGCCCTCCTTTACAATATATAAACTTCAGAAAAAAATATGATATGAGATAAGATGATCCTAATACATACATAGGGGTTTTATCAATATCTATGGCATAATTAGGGGTTTTATACATATCATGGGGCTTTGTCTAGTGCTTAGCAAGAGGAGATTAGATAATTGATATTCCATGTCCTTGAGTGAGTAACCATATATATATATATATATATATATATATATATATATATATATGAGTGAGATTCTAGATGGCTAGCCTTGTCTAAAAAAAATCTTTGCCAATAAACTAATAAGGTAGTTTTCAATCATTTCAAAAATGGGGTAGAATTCATGCCTTATTAGTTTTCAGGGCTAACATAGGATGTTATCTTATATGTCTTCCCATTCTCTAAATCAATGTTCTTATGCACCAAAAACAATGACCTTGTCACAACATCCATCATGTCCAACCACTCATCCAAGGTCATTTTCCCTGTCACTCCTCAAACTATCACCTTGATGTTGGGAACCAAAATGGGCACAACTGTTCTTTTTTCCAAAAACCTATATAAATAAATACCTCAGCCTTGGTGAAATCCAAAGGGCCACCTCGCTTAGGAATTTATGGCCAAAGATCAACCTCCTACCCAATGGACCACCCCCATAGATAATTAAGGAATTTTGTGAGTGGGTTTAGGAGTATGACTTGAATTTTTCCTTCACCTTGGGATGAGAAGAAAACTAGTACATTGTGGATGCTCCCATGATAGCCTTACAAGACCTCCTCCATGACTTTCCTGATGAAATCTCGACCTTCAAGTATGTTGAGGCTATTTCCAATGCAATAATGGAATAGTTAGTAAATTTCTAGAAAAAAAAATTATTTAGGTTCCTTGCATACTTGGTTTATCTATAGTTTTTTATTAGGCTCCCTCTCTATCTCACTTGGGATTATAGATGGTAAATGATAAGGGGGAGATAATAGGTGCATGGAATAGTTTTCCATGGTTAAAAAGACTTTAGATAAGTTATGTTTTATGATTGTTATTAGCACGTTTATGTACATTGTATTCTATGTTATCAATGGTGATCTACCCAAAAGGATATCGAGAGAAATACGGTCTTACCTCCAAGTGGTATCTAAAGTTAGAAGAGAACACAAGTTCTTCGGGAAGGATTTCAAATCAATTGGGATATATGGCTCATGACTATTTCCCTACATGATACCCATGTTTTTGTCCCTATAGGTTTTTGTGTTGGAATATGTGAGGCAATGTTAAACCCTAATTAGTGGAAAATAACCCCTTAATTGGGGCATATTACATTAGTATTTTTATTTTATTTATGTCGTCTTGGGTCCATTAGTTGTAATTGTACCTCCTAGTCTCCTATATATACCAAGGAGAACTTTTCATTTGGAATCATCTTGTAATTGTGAATTCATATGATCCATAACGAGGTTTCCCCCTCGAAGAGAATTATTATCTGAATTTATCTCTTTTTCAAGGCGTTGAGTACTTATTCAAAGGTTTTTATGCTATTTTTATATTTGGTTCTTAACATTTGGTATCGGAGCTAGACAATCCTTAAGACTAGCTTCTTCAAAACAAGTCTTCTTGGAATTTCCGCTCCCCATTTTTTTGTCTTGGTTTCAAGTTCTGAAATTTTAACAGTATGAAGGGGGAATAGAAAATTATCATGTGTACAAATTTCATCCCTTGATTCATTGTACTTTGAAATTTATTCCCTGAGGAAATTAGGCTTTTGTGTTGGTCCAGATTTCATTCTTAAACAAGTGTTCTTGGGAAAACTGTTATATATGAAGCTACAGACCTCCAAATTGAGTGATACTTGTTCCATTGGTTAGGGTATGAACCGATGTTGTACTGGTAATAATTTCAAGTTCTGAAGTGAAGACATTGACACGTGGAATTATGTACAAGTTCGCTCTGCTGAAAAGGAAAAAAATCAACACATCTCGGGAAAGTTATCATAAAATTCTATTGGAGAATCCAATATTGGTCTAACTATGGGGTTGGAAAGAATACACATAAGGATACCTCAAGTATAAATTGTAGACTCAGAAGGGCCAAAATTGCAGAGATACAACAGAAGAAAGGTCAACTAGCAAAACAGTCTCCAAATCAAGGTTTTAAAAGGTGCATTTTGTTTTTGGAAATTTGCATATCTTCTGACTAGAAGATCCAATTGGGGTGATTCAAAAAAGTGGAATAACATGGGATAAAATGAGTATCACATAAATTTGGGAGAATATTAGGGTTTTTTAGGTACATGCATATTCCGATGTCTTTAAATGTAGGAGTTGTCGTTACTTGTTAGGGCTACAACCCGGGGACTGTGTGGTTCTTCCACGTACATAGAGTATATCAGAAGGCCCCTTTTGAATGGTTTTGAATTAGACAGCACTACTATGGATTTGAACTCCCACATACCTAGCGTATATTGGGAGACCCCCTAGAATATTGACACCAACTGAGTAAGCCTTTTGGTCATATTGTTTCTATAGTACACTGAGAACAACACTCGGGGAGATCCCTCTCTAGTACCTAGGTAGTCGTATAGTATGGCTAAGGGAATGGTCAAGCCTCCTTAGTTAGTGCCCTGAGATATTGGGATGAGTATTGTTGTTGGAACCCAAACATATATCAGAGAGTTATAGCACCTGACACTCCCTTGTCCATGAGGAACTATGCCTAAGACAATTAGGAATTCCTACCTTGCAATGATACTTGGCCAACATACCACCAAAAAATGGAAATTATACAACAAATAAGCCCTCAAACAGTTCTATTTGGACTCTTGATGAAGGTGAAGAAATGCACAAGGACATAGATGATTTACAAAAGAAGGAAGTGAAAAAATATGAACTACAAAGGATGATGAATTCAACTGAAGCTAAGCTGGAAGTGATAATGGATACTAAGATGGATGGTTTAAAAGGGGAGATCATGGAAGGATTGAAAAATTTTCTAATAGAGAGGCCACCTGAAAGTGACAATTTATCCCATGAAATTCATGATGAGGAAAAAAGGAAGATGAATCAAGACTGGAGAAACTCCAACTTTGGGTTGAAGACCAACCACTTTCCTAAGCTCAATATGAGGAAGTTTGATGGAAAGGATCCAATCACATGGATACTCCAAATAGAGCTGTTCTTTGATCTACATGATGTGAAAGACACACAAAAGGTACAAATTGTGTCTTTATATTTAGAACCCTATCAATTTGTGTGGTATCGATGGCTTTGTTCTCGCAAATCACTTGTCACTTGGACAATTTTCATGGAAGAAATGATAGCACACTATGAGTATACAAGGAGCAATACCTTCTTCAACCAATTGATAAATCTCAAGCAAAAGGGTTCAGTTGTGGAGCATATTGATAACTTCCAAAGATTGAATATAAAGGTAATATATATTCCATATGAGCACCTGATTGATGTATTCATGAGAACTTTAAAGGATAACATTCAACATGAGCTTATCAATGATCTACTTGGAATGCTTATATGGAATATATATTAACAAATTAGACCATAACATTCAAGGTAGACCATAACAAGGATTAAGGCCATGATGGACTGGCCTATTCCCAAAACATTGAAGAATCTTAGAGGAATTTTGGTTTTGACAAGTTACTACCACAAGTTTGTTCGAAACTATGGAAGAATAACAACACCTTTAACGACATTAACTAAGAAGGATGCATTTTCATGGACTTCAAAGGAACCCCAAGATTTTGAACAATTTAAAGAGTCGATGTGAAAATCTCTTGTCTTGACCACACCAGACTTCACAAAAACCTTTATTGTGGAATGTGACGCCTCAGGAAATGGCATTGGTGTTGTTCTAATGAAATAAGGAAGGCCCATTGCTTTTTAAAGTCATCCACTCAAGGGAAAGGACTTACACAAACCCATTTATGAGAAGGAAATGATGGTAATACTACATGCATTGAAGCAATGACACCCTTACCTAATACGTAGGCACTTTAAGGTCAAAACAAATCATGACAATATTAAATAATTCTTGGAACAAAGAATATCTTTAGAAGAACAACAAAAATGGGTGGCCAAGATGTTGGGTTATGATTTTGAAATCATATACAAAAAAGGGAAGCAAAATGTTGAGGCAGATGCACTCTCAATAAAAGGATGAAGATGTTGAGGCATTTCTCTGTGCTATATTGATCATCCAACCTGATTGGATAACTGAAGCAAGGGATGAATGGAAGAATGATGAAAAAGTGTGGACTATCATTCAAAGGTTGCAGTAGGATTCCAATGCATTAGATACATTTACATGGAAAAATGATTCACTATGGTACAAAGATCACTTATATTTATGTAAGAACTCCCAACTCAAACAAAAGGTACTTTTGGAATTGCACACCTCTCCGGTAGGAGGGCACTCAATATTTTTGAAAACCTATCACAAGGTCAAGAGGGATTTTTTTTGGGATGGCCTTAAGACTGATGTTCAAAGTTTTTTGGAAGAATGTTTGGTTTTCCAACAAAATAAGGTGGAAACAATTAAGACCATGGGTCTTTTACAACCATTAGTGATCCGCCGGATCTTATAATGACTTATCGTTGAGTTTTAATTTTGCATGCGTTAATTAACCATTTGAGAAAACTTAGTGAAGAATGAGGAAAGAAGAGGAATTATAACAACCATATACATATATGCAGATATGAAATGAAATATAAGACAACAAACCATAACACGCAGATTGATAACGGATTTCGGCACAACTTTGCCTATGTCTCTGGGCCTTTTCTCTGTGGGGGAGGCTTCTTTATTTCTGTTCAAAAGCTCAAAAGTACATCGCTGTAATTCCAAATGGCTACAAGACTGATCTGGTCATGTTCTTCCAGATCTCTAGAACCATGCAAAGAAAACAGCACGCAAAACGGACGTCCGGAGCTCCCAGAAATGGTCCGACAACGTCTCCTCCTCAAAATGGCTTTGGCTTGGCTTCTCCTCAGCATCATTCTGCTCTGAATGCCCTAAAAGCTATCCCCATGGCCTCAAACAGGCCTGAGTTATATAGCTGGGAAGGTAGTTGCTCATCTCCAACTTCCTCCAAGAAGTTAGGCTCCAAAACTACCCAATAACTCCCAAAAACGGATTAATTACATTAAAAATGAGTTTAATTAACAATAAAACTCAAAATTGGTTAGAAAAACCCATTTTCTAACTATAATATAGTTAAAATTGGGCATAAGCCCCCTTCGTCCGCACGTGCGCCCCCTTTGCCGTGGTCATATGGGACCATGTGGCTACGCGCTAGCCCAAAGGCTAAGCGCGGGCCACCCCTGCTAGCTCCAAACATAACGGTCATATGTCATTTGTATATAGAACCTAGGCTTAACATAACTCTGCGCGCACACAACTGTCGGCTATACATAATATATGACACGGTCATATTTATAATGCAAACGACTACGGCTTAAACTTTAATGGTTCATATATAAACCGCGCGCGATATGTATCGGTCACATAACATTCAAATGACCGCGGGCCGGGGCTAAGCCCCGGCCTGACCCCCCACCATTTAAAACTTGAATTCAATTCAAATACAAAAATACCCGCATATGTAATAAGAAACAAGTGATGGTATAGTGGTCGGGCGGACTTTGTTAAGGCATTGCGTGGTGGATAGGTCCACGGTTCGAATCCAGTGGATGATACCAAATTTTGATTAACATAATGGCGTTGGAGGAGCCGGGCAGTTTGGTTAAAAAGTGGAGATCAGAATACTAAGTATTTTCATAGATTTTCAAATGCGAAAAGAAACCATAAACATCTATGGGAGATTTGGAATGATCAGGGGTAGGAACATAGAGGTCAATAATCTCTTAAGACTGAGGCTAAAAGGTTTTTTAAACAGTTATTTTCTGAGGATCCTCACATCTCTCCTACGAAACAATTGAATCTTGTTCAATTGTTTCCTCGATTCATTTCTGCTAAGGATACTGCTATCCTTGAAAGACCGGTCACTAAACAAGAAATTTTGGAGATTATGAAACTCTTTGCAGTTGACAAATTCTAGGTTCGGACGGATGGACAATTGAGTTTTATTTGAAATTCTTTGATATAGTGGGTGATGACCTGGTTGACTTAGTTGAAGATACAAGGACTAGAGGGAGGATCAAAAGTTCCTTGAATTCCACTTTCTTGGCACTAATTCCAAAGGATAATAATCCTCGGACGTTTGGGCATTACAGACCAATTGCGCTTTGCAATCTATGCTATAAGGCGATTTCAAAGGTTATTGCTAACAGGATAAAACCAATTTTATCGAGGGAGCTTTCATGTGAACAACTTGGTTTCTTAAAGGGCAGACAAATATTGGATGCCATTGGTACAACGCAAGAGTGTATGCACAATATAAAATATAGGAAACAAAAATCTTTGATACTCAAGCTAGATCTTAGGAAAGCATATGACTGTATCAATTGGGATTTCCTTCATATGATAGTTGTCCAGACGAGTTTCAGTTTACAATCTATAAATTGGATCATGAGTTGTGTGGTTAGCTCCTCTTTTTCGGTGTTGGTCAACGAGGAGGCCTCTCCAACTTTCACGAACAACCGGGGATTACATCAAGGATTCCCACTAGCACCGCTGCTCTTCATTCTTGTAATGGAAAGCATTAGTCTCCTTTTAAAAAAGGGACAAGCGGAAATCAATTTGACAGGAGTTAAGGTTTCTAGAATTATAAAAATTCTTCATCTTATTTTTGTTGATGATGTACTTATCATGTCTAAGGCATATTTGGATGAATGGCAGGTGATAAAATCATTGCTGGACCAGTTCTGTTGTGCTTCGAGATTAAAAATTAGTCCTCAGAAATTGACTTTTCATTTCTCTAGGATACATGGAGTAATTCTGGATCAGTTCAAGACATTGTTTTCTTTTAATTTTTTGGAGATGTCTGTTAGGTTTCATTATCTAGGATACTTTATAAAAGTGAAGAAGAGCTCCTTTGAATATTGGAGATGGCTTATTGGAAAATTTGAAAAAATGATCAACCAATGGTGCAACTGGTGGCTGACTCTTGGTGGAAGATTTACACTTGCCAAATCAGTTCTTGAAACTCAAGCCGTCTACTGTATGGCTCTAGCGACGGTTCCAGCCTCTGTTCTCTCTAGGATCTATATGATTATCTTTGATTTCCTCTGGTCTGGGGGTGGAAAGAGTTAGGGATTGCATCTATGTAGCTAGGAGAAGATATCAAAGCCGAAACACCTCGGTGGATGGGGCCTCCGAAATCTTTTTCTTTTTAATCATGCTCTGGCAAAAAATTCATTATGGTGAGTTTTGTTTAAGAAAATCATTTGGAAACAAGTAGTCAAGGATAAATATCTCTCGTATTCTTCTGTGGCAACCTGGCTTAGAATGGCTTCGCCTATCAATTCTGCAGCTTCACAATTATGGAAAAGTTTGTTGAAATCTCTACCTATCATTACCTGATGGATTAGCTAGTATCCTGGAAATGGAACCTTGATTTTGATTGGTCTGGATAAGATCCCGGGGATAGAAAATCCCTCTTTATTATCTCCAAAATTACGTGAGGCACTAAAGGTGAGAAACATCTTCTATCTTTATCAAGCCTCGACTCTGACTTCACTGGGTTTCGTAATAAAACAATGGAAATCTAGTGGCGACTTACAGATTACAGGTAATTTGGCTATGGAATGGCTTGCATACTGTAAGGCACTAATACTATCGAGTGTACAACTTCATTCTAAAGAGGACTCTTTGATTTGGACAGGGGGTGATCATTCAAGTGTCATCTTTGTTAAAAATGTTTACAATACTTTGGCAAAGGAATATTGGCCTACTCTTATTATAGGATGGCGTAGACAGTTGTGGACTTGGGATTTGGCACTCATGATAAAAATTTTCTTATGGCTGGCTTTGGAGAATAAAATTCTTCCCTGGAAAAATCTGAGAAAACGCAGTTGGGAAGAATCGAGCGTATGTTCCTTGTGTTTCAGCGATGAGGAGACAATTCTCCATATCTTTGTAAGCTGCACTTATACACATAAATTTTGGTCTATACTGGCTACAATTTACAATTTTAATACAAATTGGGGAGATTTCTCCTTATCGTTGTGTTATGAAAACTGGCTTAAAACGGAGAAAGCCTAAAGGACTCTTCCTGCTTTGACTTCCTGGTTCATATGGCTGGCTAGAAACAAATGTATATTTGATTCCCGTATAACTATTGTCCAAGGATTTGCTTATTAGATTCGAGGCATGATGGATGCTACTAGTGTTCGAACTCATCTCTTACATCTCCCCAAAAGGATTAAAAAACCACCTAATCTCTCCTTGCATAATATTTGTTGGTTTGATGGTGTTGTGCAACATAATGGCCTACTTTGTGGTGTTGGAGGTATAATATGGACTGGGGAGAATACTATCTATAGGTGGACATTAAATTGTGGGATGGGAACTAATACAAGGGTAGAACTCCTTGGTGTGTGGGCAAGTTTATCATTAGCACATAGACTTGGTATTGTTTTAGGGGATTCCAAGGTAGTGGTGGATTGGTTAAATCATAAGTGTAATCTACATGTTACGTCTCTCATGGGATGGATGGAAAAGATAAGGATCCTAATCACACTCTACAAAGTTATTAGATTTGAACATATTTATAGGGAGGAGAATGCGGAAGCAGATTCACTTTCTAAAAAATCCCTCCAAGCTCCGGAAGGGAGGATCCACTATAACAGATGGTAGGATGGTTAGGAGGGCCCCCCACTTACTTTGCGGCTTTATATACGATATAGATAGTATCTGGGGAAGACTAAGGCTGCTGGGTATTTTGTTATATCATCGTTACTTTTTTGTATATTAACATTAGTCTTTTTGGTCTGTAAAATGCAGTATAACTACATAATTTTGGACTATTCATATAGGGTGAGAGAATGATTGGAAATTTCTGAGTAATCACTCTAAATATTGTATATCACAGTTGGTATTGAAGGTGATTTCATCCCACTTGAAGGTCCTTTTGGGCAATGTACTTGGCACACTTGTGCTCTTCTGGGCAATGTTATTTTGCACTCATATACTCTTTTATGAGAACAATATATAATAATATATATCGAGAAATTTTCTATAGGAAAAAAAGCTTCATATACATCTTTCTATTATAAAAATAATAACAAACTTTTCAAATACTTTTAATGAAGCTCTCCATATTTCTTATCAAAATTATACAAACTTTTCAAATACTTTTAATAAGCTCTCCATATTTCTTATTAAAATTACACGAAGTTAATGTAAAATTTAGACGAAATAAAAAAAGATAAGGAGAATGACTCAAACAAACCAAACCAAAAAGTCACACATCTCCCTTATAAACCAAAAAGTCACACATCTCCCTTATACAAATTGGATAAAGAAAATTACTCAAGCAAACCAAGAAATCACAAGTCTCACTTATAAAAAGGAAGAACGGGAACATATTTCTTATTAAAGTTACACGAAACTATATGGTACAAACAATTTTGAAAGTCATATCTACATCTTCCAAAACTACAAAATTAATTATATTATTATTCAACAATTATAAGTATGGATTGAATAGGTAGAGGGGAAACTATGTGGATATGATGTTGTAATAGAATGAAAGTAATATTAACATTATTGAAAATAAATTAACAAAACAATATAATTATGTATTATTATTTTAAATAATTATAAGTTATTAACATTAATGAAAATAAATTAACAAAACAATAAAATTATGTATATTACTATTTTAAATAATTATAAGTATGGATTGAGTGTTTAAAATGGAAAATTGCGTGATTATAATATTTTATTACATAAGTAAAAGTAATATTAACATTAATGTACTTTCTTTCAAGATTAAAAAAAGTTAATAGTAAAATCATTTTATAGAGTCAATATTATGTAAAAACTTTGTTAAGTGAATAATCTTAAGTGCACTTAATAATTATGAAAAAGAGATGATTATTAAATATTATTTGTATTAATGTTTTTGTTAATTTAAATATTAATTTTGAATTTAAATTTCTCAATAAATAATATTATGATATTTTTTTTCATTTTAATATTAATATTGTTAATTATTTTAATATTTTATTTTATAAATTAGTTTTACTTATTTTTTAATGGGTTTAATGGTTAAGAATATGCGTTTTATCTTTGAAGGTCACGAGTTCAAATCCAGAGGAGGGTAGGTGTAGGATAGGAGTCATTGAGAAGAGGGGTCCCTTCTTCCACAAATAAAAAGCTCTCATACACCAATTTAGTGTTTGACTTGTTCATGATCTTAAAATAAATTAGTATTATTAAAACATCTTTATATTAAATTTATTTTATGTTAATATTCATTAAACAAACACCATAATCTATCATATTATTATGGTGTAACAACATTAATATCCTAAATAATCATCATACATCATTATAAAGCCACACTAACTAGAAATCATAGTGTGAAATAAAATGAGAGTAGTTATTTAAAATGATTAGCATAAAATCTTATTTCTGTAGTAAATTGTTATTAATAATTTTTAATGTTGTGTCCCCGAGGTGTAGGACAGTCGGTGACAGAGTGTGTTGTTAAGCCACTCCGTGATGTTAAAGTCACCGGTTCGAAACCTGCGGGGACAAAAAATCCAACCATGTTAAGGATTGGTGTGGCTTAGGCCGGGTGCGATCCCCGGGTGATTTTGACGGCTTAGATGCCCCTGAGTCGCGGTTTCTCAAGCCATAGGTTAATCCCGATGCCAACAGGTTCGGCCAAATTAACAAA
>ML778302.1:341404-358721 GCA_009831015.1 Picea engelmannii | reverse complement strand
TAAATTGTAATCAAAGATAATACTTAGTCTCATTTATGGAATTAAGACTAGATGCTAGTAAAAAACACATGACTCCATTTGAGGTAGCCTTAGTGATGACCACAAAGGATATTGACTTTCTTGCAAATATTATTTTGGTTAAAACCAGTTTTTGGTTATTGAGTAAGCTCTAAAATTGTTTATGATTGGCTAAGATCTCGTCTTCCTCAATTGTAAGGAAACCAATCAATGACCCACAACATGGAGGCTTTTGGTAGGAGAGAAAATCTACTCCCTTAAAAACCACTAGCTACACTAGCTAATCATTTTAGGTGGCTTGGTTTTCCTTTAATAAGAGTGATAAATCAACCAACATTTACAAATAACCAATAATAATTATCTTCACTATCAATTAATAACTAAATTATAACAAATTTTGTTACCTTTAATTTCTTTTTTTTAAAAACCTTAAACTATTTAAAATTAACTCTAAACTTATTAGATCATAAACATGATAAACATTCGACCTTAATATTACCTCTAAGCTTATTACATGATAAACATTCCAAGGACCTTAAATTCTCAAGAGAAATTTGAACATACTATTCTCATTACATTGTCTTTGTCTAAAAGTAAGTTAGAAAATTATAATAAAAGCACAACAATTTGTTCTTCATCACAATATTATTACATTAAAATAATTGACTTAAAAATTTAATAAAGCGATTGAGGTTTAATAATTGAGATGAGACATTGCCCGGTTAAATATCCAAATTCAGATCCCGGTGGATATAAAACCTTGGAAATTAAAACACTAAATCAATAATTTAAAAAAAATAGTTGTGTTGACTTACGACATAGGGTTAAGTATGATCGAAGTATTTGTCGAGGTGTTTAATTATTAAAGGGGCCTACGCAAGATATAAGTTCCGGGGCCCATAAATTGAAACAAAATTGATCGTCTCACCAATAGAACGACAAGGGTGTTTAAATTCTCATAAGTTGGAAGTGGAATCAATCATTTTAAAGGAATAATATATCCACCAAGTAATTATTTACCATATAAAAGTGGATTACTTTATAAGATTTTATTTCAATGGCTTTTTACGTCACGTTAAAAACTCAAAATTTTCTTTACGAGACAAAGAGTGGAACGACACTTAGTACATAGGAAAGAGAGTAGATATTTGAGATTAGGTCTTCTTACGATACATTTAGTCCCGTCTTTATCAAAGACCCGACCTTACCTTCTTGTTGAGGGCTTTACCCTTTAGTTTTCTAGTTTTGTGAGGGTTAGAACGTATACATGAATTATGTCTTGGGTTTATAGTTTGGTTGGTTGGATAAAATGTTTATTATCTTTTTCATTTATATTCAATTCTTTCAAAGTGGATATGTTGGCTCGTTGTAATAAGGGTAGATGATCCTTAGGATAGAGGTCCATTCTGGTGGGCTTCAGGATGTCTCGATCCTTGCTAAGTCACAAGTTATTGATATATCTAGCTTGTAGGCTGTTGGATATACTCTTGGGTTATAGTGGCAGCCATTAGACTTCATCTCGAGCCTGACCCAGAACAAACCTACTAGTTACTGATTCTCATGGTTTAAAAAAAGAACCTACACACCAATTATGATATAAACCTCCCTGACTAACAATAAGTTGCTCAACAACTTGTCATTGAAGCCAACAACTTTGCAAAGTCAACTAAAAGTTGATGAAGATTATTTGTATAAATGTTCTCCTTACAAGTATGTGAATATCATAACCTACAACGTGGGGATGATTTAGATAATTCATAGACATAATATATTATATGCAAAACACCTATGTGATAGGTTAAATAGACCGAGCCACCACTTTTGAGAGAGTGATCTTCGTGATTGAGGTGGAGCTCTTATACAATGTTACCTTCTCTTGTTTTGGGGAACCATCATGGCATAACATTCATCCACCCTATTACCTATTCCCCCTTTTTATGCTTGCATGCACTCAATTTTGCATGAAACCAACAATTGTCCATCATTTCATGTCTAAACAAATAAACCTAGCAACAAGAGGAGGATGTTGTCAGACAAGAATACCCAATTAATGGTAGCATGTGGAGGATATTGTGGGATGAGTAGAAGGGTCAAAATGGTAAATGTCTTACAACTTTTTTTAATTGTCGACATTTTAATATTATTGTTTTGGAAGTCACATGTTCAAATCTAGAGGGGGGTAGGGTATGTACACCTCTGTAGACTTTGACACTCAAATCATTGCATGGAGGAGATTCATTTTCCCACAAACAAGATGATCCATACACCAATTTAGTGTTTGGCTTGGTCATAACCTTAAAATTAAATTAATATTATTATGAACTTTAATGCAAAATGAAGTGATAACATGTAGTATAGTAGAAGTTGGGTATTTAATTCAACTTCAAAACCTCTACTAATTCTATGAATATTAATTTAAGAATAATTAATAGGTTTGGATATGAATATAATTGTATTAATCCCTAGATCAGGTGACAAGTGGGCATGACAATGGTAATTGCGGTGGCATCATGGAGGATTGCATTGTCCTTTTTTGCATGCAACCAGAGACTTACCCAACCACCAACATCTTGTCCTCCTCCTTCTCATGCGTGCGAGATCATGAATTGTTCAGGTCTATTCCATAAGAGGCAATGGGGGAAGTGGAAAAGTACATAAGCATTGTTCTCAGGTTGGATCATGACCGAGTTTCCATTTCTATCAATGAGTGAAATTTGAAATCTTGTCCTGGAAATTTTCTTCATCATGAAGAATAACAAGGAAATAAATGTGGTCAGGGTTCCTTCTTTGGTTGCAGACCTCTGTTTTATTTTGATCCCTCTATGTGAATAAAAAGTTCTTACCTTTAGGATTTCAATGGCCCCTTGTGTTGCATGTGCCAAGAGGATCCCAATCTTTGAAACCTAGGTTTCCCTCGCAGTCAAGGAGGATGTGCAATATTACTAGAGTTCAGTCCCCCCCCCGAGGCGAAAGAATTCATGAAACTACTGGAAGAAGATGTTAAACTTATATGGGCCTATCAACAGGATGAAGATGTGGACATGCAGGTAGGAGATATCGTTCTTGATCTGGGATGTACTCGGAATAGGAATACCAAGTTTCACAAAACGTTGGAGATCTACTGGCACACCAAGACAATGGTGGCCCAAGGTATGCAATTGAAAGACCAGGACTATCGTCAATACAAGCAACATTTGGACACACTCGAGAGTCATAACAAATTTCTCCTTACCATGGTCTCTTGGCTAGTATAAGGTATTGGGGGCTCTCTATAATTAGTGTGTGATGGTAGTTTGCTTGTTGGGTCTCTTCGGCCTCCTTTGGATGCTGGGAATGTGGAGAGTACCTCCCAATCTGCTCCTCAGGTGCCTCATCTCAATGACTAAGCTCGACTCTGCTTCTTCTTATCAGAATTTCTATAGTTTAAGTTTGCTATCAGTTAGATATGTTTGTTATTTTGTCATGACATGTGTTTTCCTTCAGACTCTCAGACTTGTTTATGCCACTTTTAGTCTTAATTTGCTACAATAAAATTTTGAGTGTTAGCCTAATTTCTCTTTAAGAATAGGCCAACAATTTTTTGGGTTTTTTGAAATCCCTCTTATAGACATTATGATGCTATGGGCATTATGTACATATTTGATATTTTGTATACCATGTTAATATTTCAATAGATTTTTTTTACTTAAAAAAAAAAGATTTTATCAATGATATAAATGATTAAAATTAGAATTAAAAATTATGAATTTTATAGTAAAATTAATTGTTAAATTAATTTAGTGTTTTTAAATGAGTAGATTTGAAAAATTTATAATGTATAAGAAATTGGAGATGAATAGTGTAACTTACACTTAATAATATATATATAAAAAAAATTACCCAATTTCATATCCTAAATTGTTTTTTTTTTTTAAAGATCTTTTATTTTGTGAAAAAAGAATGACTAAGATATTTTCCCTTCCACCATGTTGAATTATAGATAACATTTTAAATAATATTTAATGTTCTTTTAATTAATTTATTTTTTATATGACATTTTAAATAATATTTAATGTTTTTTTTTAATTTATTTAATTTTTATATGACATTTTAAATAATATTTAATGTTTTTTTAATTTATTTAATTTTAAAGAACCCTCGAACATTATAAGTTTCATATAAAAAAAAGTAATATTTTAATAATAATTTTTTTTAATATTTTTATAAATTTTTTAATGATGACTTAATAAATATTTTTAGTAGTATATATATCTTATTTCTTTGGATTTGAATATATGACTTATTAATAAAAAAAATATGTTCTTAACCATTAAATCTATTTTTATAAATATATAATTATATTACACATTACATTGATTAACATTTTAAATAAAATAATATAAATTAAAATTATTATTTAAATATTAATTATAAATAAAATAAAAAAATATTATTCAATTGTCAATTATAAATAAAATGCAATTTATATTTAAAATTCTCACATAAAAATGTCGATTATAAATAAAATAAAATAAATATTATTCGAATGTTAATTACAAAAGCCCACTTTACATTTAAAATTCTCACTTAAAAAGAAAATCACGATAAAATATATGTTGGAGTCAATAAAATAAAGTATAGGCCGAAGTGTACGATATTGACATATATGTTGGGATAGGTTTTTTTTTTCCAGGAAAAAATTTACGCAAATTTATATTAACTATAAATTTTTTTACATCAACACAGAGACATGAAAACAGTCCCCACAACAGTCCAATATAATTGGTGACGGGAGGAAGCATCAGAAAACTGAAATACTAGTAATAGGCGGAAGGGAAAGAGCACTGTGCCGGCTGAATTAACTGAAGGATGCTGGAGTGGTAATCTGCCAGGAAAATACTACTCATCTCTGGCTGAAAAACACAATCTGGGGCTGCACTCGGTGTCATTTACCCTTCACCATCCCTTGGCAATTCAAAGATATTAATGCAAGAGGGTTGACTCTCCCGACCACTGTCCGAGTGGTAAACGGATAGTCTTCCTTCGATTTCTGCTAGAGCTCTTTTAGAGAGGGCATCGACTTCTTTATTATGCACTCTATAAATGTGGTGGACGTTGAGATCTTTGAAATTTTTAGCCAATTCCAATGTTTTTTGTTTCCAGCCTTCGATATTTACAGTGTTGAGGTTACATGTGGTTTATCCAATCAATGATGACCCGCGAATCACCAAGGATTTGGAGTTGATTAATTGACCAGTAGGTTGCCAGAGTGAGGGTTGCCCACAAACCCAGCAGCTCCACTTTAGTATTTGTTCCCGCTCCGCAGTTGATGAACCACTTGGTAACTCTTGAAGGATGAGATCTGAAAATGCCTCCGGCCCCACAACAAAGACCATTGGAATGGGCAGCTCCATCAAAACAAGCTAAGGTGAAACCCTGCTTCTGAGTAAACTCACAGACTTGTAATGGTAGAGTCTTAACATCGGACGGCTGCCAGGAGAAAGATGACAAGATTCTATGCAGTACTATGAGAATGGAGGGAGCGCGGTCTTCAAATATTGCCTTATTTCTTTCAATCCAGAGCTGCCAATAAGCATGAGCAGCCAAACTGACAGGGGAAAATTTCTCCTTTGACCACCGCAAAAAATAGTCTAGGACAGAGGCATCATCCCAAGGAATGTTGAGAGAAAAATGGGTGAGTAGACGCTGCCAGACAGCCCTCGAAAATTGGCAGTGAATGAGGATATGGTGGATATCTTCTGCAGATTGATCGCATAGATTGCAAATTCCTGGGCCTTCCCAGCCTCTCTTCCGCAACATATCCCAGGTAAGTGTCTTTTCTTTTGCAGAGAGCCAAATAAAGATTTTTATCTTAAGAGGAATTGGCCATTTCCACAACTGTTGGAACCACCGCAGGTCAGCCTGGTAATTCAGCTGCTGAAGTAGCGCTGTGTAAATATTCTTAACTGTAGTGGCACCCGTAGCATCTCCTCCCGCCCATATGATTGTATCAGAAGTATTGGAAAGTGAAATTCCTACGCTCCTAAGTGCTTGAGTGAAGTCATCCCAGTCTGATGCATCGTCACCACCAAGATTAAGCTGACCACTGTTGTACCATATATCTAGCAGAGGGGTGACAAAGGATGCCACACGCGCTTGAGCTAAACACACAATATTACGGGATTCTAGATGAGATCTAAGTGAGGAAGGGAGAATCGATCGGTTCTCCAATCCAAGAATCTTGTCTCTTCCAAGAGAGATGTCAGTACCCGAGCCGGGCCTCCATCTAAGCCAGTGCAAGATAAATTTTGAAGATAAGATTAGACCCTTCCAAAATGGGGACACCCTCTGTTGAAAATGCGAAGGTTTTCTGATCCAATCTAAAAGAGACAAATTTCCCAAGTATTTATCAATAATGACACGGTGCTAGAGGCTGTTATGAGTTAACGCTCGCCAGAAAGAGTTTGCTAGGAGAGCTGCGTTAAAAATAGCTAAGTTTTGGAGTCCCCATCCCCCTGCTTGAATGGGTTTTGAAATGGTTTCCCAGTTGCATAGGTGAAAACGTTGAGTGTCCTTCTGTCCATTCCAGAGAAAATTGAAGGACAACCTACACAGAAGATTCAGAATTGAAGAGGGAATTTTCTCCAATGACATCCAGAAGACAGAAATACTTTGTAGTACTGAATTGACGAGGATAAAACGCCCTCCTATGGACAACCACTTGTTGCACCAAAAGCTTATTTTCCTTTCAAACTTTGCTACCAGCCAGCGCCAGTCTTCAGAATTTTTTGCTCCTGGCTTTAAAACATATCCCAAGTACTTGAATCCTTGACTTAATTCAACGAAAGTGAAGGGTAGGGACTCTTTTAAGGAGCAGAGCGCTATTTCTGTTAACCCCCAGAAATGTGCTGTAGATTTTGCATAATTGATGCAAAGGCCCGAAGCCATGCAAAATATCTGAAGTAGCTCCAGGATCACTATCCATTCCGAAGGAGTGGCCTTTGACATCAAGAGGACATCGTCAACAAAAATTAGATGTACCAAATTTATAAATTTTGAAACCTTTATACTTGAGATTTGGTGATTGGAGACGTTTTTTGTTAGCAGCAGACTGAGGCCTTCCATAATCATGATGAAAAGGTACGGTGATAGTGGGCAGCCCTGACGGAGGCCCCTCTCACTTTTGAAAAACTTGGTTGCCTCTCCATTAATTAGAACAGCAAAAGTTTCACTAGTAACACAGGCCATAATCCAATCAGTTATCTTTATACCAAAACCAACTGAGAGTAAAATCAATCTTAGAAAGCCCTAGTCGATGCTGTCAAAGGCTTTTTTGAGGTCAAGCTTTAGTACCAGGGCCTTTGTGTTTTTCTTTTTAATGTTGTGGAGACCTTCATGAGCCGCTCCTATAGCATCCTGGATTCTTCTGCCTTTGAGAAATCCCATCTGTTCGGCAGAAAGACATCTTTCTAAAATTGGCTTGATTCTGTTTGAGAGGACTTTTGAAATAATTTTGTAGATAAGATTGCAGAGTGAGATAGGACGGTAGTCGTTGAAGGAAACAGAGTTATTTTCCTCGGGGATTAAAGCTAGAAAAGTAGAATTTATGCTACCAATGAATTTTTCGTTTAATCGCGAATTCTCCACCATTTGCAGAAGGTCATCTCCTACAAGGTCAAAGAAATGGATGAAGAACTCAGACGTCCATCCGTCAGGCCCGGGACTTCTCTCCTTTTTGAAATGGTTCAGAATATCTTTCAGCTCCAACAATGTGACTGCTCTGTAAAGGTCATCTGCTTCCTCCTCGGTAACCATGGTTGGGTAAAGGTTTTCAATGAAGGAGCTATCAGATAAGTTTGGGATGTCACAGGCCTTGTAGAAATGTGTAAAATGTGAAACAGCCTCCTCTTTTATAGCTTTCTGCCATGAGTGTGTGCCACCAAACTCACTAGAAAAGGACCAAATAAATTTTTTATTCCTGTTGAAGCTGGCTACCTTGTGAAAAAATTTAGTGTTGGCGTCCCCGCTTCTTAGCCAGGTGGCTCTGCTCCGCAGCCTCCAGCTTTTTTCCTCATCACGAAGAATGATATTCCTGCTAAGTTCCAATGTTGTTAAAATCTCACTGTCCTCCGTAGATAAGGCGCCTCTGCTAGAGTTCTTTATGAGCTGAGATATCTCAATCTCCAGTTTATTTAAATTGTGATTTTCTTTTTCCTTTTTTTCTTTGTACCAAGCTTTTGTGTGGGATTTTATGACCTTTAATTTCCACACCATACGCTGCTGGGGATTGACTTCCTGCAAAAACCAAGGATTCTTCCAAACATTGTGAACTATAAGAGAAAAATCCGGATCCGCTAGCCAATGATGGTTTAATTTGAATGGGTATGCTTTGTGCATCGTTGTGGCTTGCAGTTGCAAAAAGACAGGAGCGTGGTCAGATACAAAGGGTAGTTCCACCCACGACTTTGATAGACTTTCCTGGGTCAGTAAATAATATAATACTAAGAATCGATCCAGGCGTCTGGCAATCGAGTCTGTACCTAAGCGGCCATTTCTCTAGGTGGGGATCAGATAGGTCGGCAAGACATCTATAAGGTTGTTTGAAGCAAATAGATCTCTGTAAAATGCAATGTTCAGCCCTGTGGGAGAAGGCCCCCCCCAATGTTCATCCTCTGAGAGAAGAATGTTTAGATCGCCACCTAGAATGAGGTTAGGAGTGGAGAGCAGACCGCTGTCAGCAATAGTCGACCAGAACTGCTTTTTGTCAGCGCAGGGCCCATAAACATTGAGAAAATACACCTCCTGGTTGGTTTTCAGATGATGGCCAACCAACAAAATTCCTCCAGCCGTCAGGAAAGGTGACAGGTCAAAAACAAGGGGGTCCCAAGAGACTAGGAGACCACTAGAATTAACAATAGAATTCATAGCTGAGGAGAACCAGGAAGGGCGAAATCGATGAATAAAGTCTCTCGCCTTTTGCTCTTTCGAGAGGGTCTCTTGAAGAAAAATTAATTCCGGAGAAGTACCTGCAAGCAGTCTTCTAAAATAGGTAGCTTTGAGGGTGCCTCTGATTCCTCGAATATTCAGGGAGAGCACCAACATCACTTGGATCGGGCTAAGGCCTTCAACGCTCTAAGAGCCTTCCCATCCATGGAAGGGATGTCAGTAACTTTTGGTTGGTTGCTTGAGGTTTCCTTTTTCTTTCTGGAGCTCCTTGTCTGTAGTGGGGAGAGTTCGGTACCCAAACCTCTAGCCCAAGCAAAACCTTTCCTATCATTGATTGATGGAAGGGTGTTGGAAGTACCAGCCTTCAAGGAGGAATCGATAAGTTCTTTGCCACGAAAGATTGGAAGCTGGGAGGAGCTACTGGGGATGAGAGGTAGGGAGGAGGAAGTGTTTGGTAAGTCGGAAAGTAAAGAATCTTCCTCCTCAGCTTCCCTATAACCTGGTAATACCTAAATAGAAGCTTCGAATCCAGAGAGCTAGAAGAGTGATTAGGGAGCCTAATCGGAGAGGTAGGAGGTGAATGGTTCGGAGGGGAGGACCGATCCAAGGTAGGGGAAACTTCGACAGTAATGGGGATAGAATCAGTAATTGGAGGGGAGGTAGAAGTGGTAGCTGAGGGATCAGTAAAGTAGGGAGCTGGAGAAAGAGGCTCAGAGTCCAGGGAGGGAGTCTTTGCACCAGTGGTCAATGAAAGCCAGAGGGATTTGTTTAGTGCATCCTTCTCTTCATCTGTAAGGGACAAAAAGAGATGGGGACATTGTTGTTTGAGTTTTTATGAAAGGGAGGGGGTTTGGTTTATGGGACCTGGGGGAAAAGGAGGGGAGGAGGCTTCCAAATAACTTAGAGAGGGGTCTTCATCCACGTAGTCGGGAGGGTTAAGAAGTAGGTCTTCAGTTTCCAAAGAATCAACTTGTTCCTTACCAGGGCAGGAGCGACGGAGGTGTCCAGTTTTTCAGCAATGGTTGCAGCGGAAGGGGAGCCCTAGATAGTCCAGTGACTGGGCTATCTTTCTTCCTCTCCATTCTATTTCCAGGGTTTCCGGTAGACCTGCAAAAATGTCCATAGCTACCAGCACTCTGCCCATTTTTCTCACTGGACCTGAAAGTGACAGAGGATCAACAACAATGAAAGTTCCCAAAGAATCGCCAATGGCATTAAGAGCTCCTTCATTCCAGAGGAACAGTGGGAGACCCGGGAGAAGGACCCACAGGTGCCTATGCTGAAAATAATCTGTGTCGAGGTTGAAATCCATCCTCCAGCGCTTGAGCATGAGACTAGAACCCCCAGAAACCCAAATCTTACTTAAAAGTATGGAGACATCCTCAGGAGACTTGCAAATAAATCCATACCAACATTTTTTGAGGTAGATGACCTCCGGGGAGTATCCAAGAAGAGGAAGCCAATGCAGGTTTATCCAATCGACCAGGTGGATATTGCTGAGTTGTTTATAGGAGAAACACCCCACTAAGCCACAAAGTGACATTTGACAGAGATCTTCTAGACCCACTCCATCTCCCAGCACCAGTCTTCTTGCTCTTCTGTTGGATTTCCAGGCCTTTCGGCTGATATGTGCTGACTGTGTCCAGCTAAGGGGATATTTTTGTAATCCCTGAATAGGAGGTAGAATAGAACAACCAATCTGAGGGGGATGCCGGGACGTGTTATGGGGATTAACCGAGAAAGAAGGAGCATCCACTAGAGCTCTGTCTGTTTTCTGAAAATCCGAATGATGACCTTCTGGGGCCTCTGTGGGAAGAGGAGAGTTGTACAGCGAGGAAGGAACTTTGTTTTGTTTAGACTTGTGAGCATCAATGTTATCAAATAGTCCCGCTTGTCTCTAGATCACCTCATTGGACGGTAGAATAAGGTTGTTTATAAGAGAATCCATCCAGCAAAAGTGGCCGAGAAGTGGACAGTTCTGGTGGAAAGCTCAGTGGGAGACAACGACCGTGACTGTCACCAATCCCTACGCTGCAGCCAGGGATTAGAAGGTAGGCTCGGGTCCCAGGAAGGCCAGAATGCACAGTGTCCGAAACTGAAAGGCAAAGGTTGGTCGGTGCTGGAGTTCAATAAAGTAACTTAGTCTATCAGCCAAAAGAATGACAGTTCAGTTGAAACTCGGTGGAAGACAACCTCCAAAGTCTTACGAACAAGACCGGGTCCCAGGGAGGACAGAAAAGCGCAGGGACCAGGATCGAGAACAAGGAGATTAAGCAAGGCATGCACCGATTTAAGAAACAAATCGTTGTTGTCTGAGATAGAAAACTTTTGGCTCCCAGAGTGTGTCCTGGTTCATCTCCAATGCCATGAACCGGTGTTAATCTCCCTCTGATGGTTACTCCATTGCAGGATTTCAAATTTTTCCATTCGCCCACCAATTACATTGGGATAGGTTACTTTTAGCCGATGAATTGATTTGTTAAGATAAAATTGACTTCTTTATCCCTAGAAAAAAATATAAATTTACTTATTCACTTTTATGATTAAAAGGGAAATATAAATTATTATGATTGACCATTCTTGACATGATATTGAAAGTAAAATATTAGTTTATATACTCGATTTATGACATGATGGGAGTGATGGGATTTAAAAAGGATGAGTGATGATAAGGATAACGTTCTTTATTATTTACTAAGATCTATTTCTACTTATTGAGTATGAATGGAGAATAGCTCTATGGGATAGTACAATTGGTAAGATGTGCGCATATTTTTCCGGTACGGGGAGAGGTCATGGGTTCAAGCCTTGTGTCTCTGGGGTGGCGGTTTAGCACCTCATATCATCCACGAAGTGGGGAAGTATTGGGTGAGTTTCCCGCGCGGAATTTCCCATGAAAAAAAAGAGTATGAATGGAGAAGATGAGTTAATTAATGTGGTTTAGAGAGGAGATGAGTTAACTAATGTAGTTTATTATATCAATTTTATGATCAAATAGATTAGTTTTTATTGGTTAATAAATTATAAATATTTTAGAAGTCTTGAACCAAAAAACTGTAGCAACTATATGTACGGTTTGATATGTGTAGAAATGAATTTCAGCAAAGGGTTTTCGATCGAAATCATCTTGACGAGGGATAACTATTTGTGGACTCAAAAGCTGGATTATGAAAAAATTGTTTTATGATGCCGAGTCTGTTTTGACATAGGACACTTGGCAGCCCAATGCCCCAAGGGTCCTAAGAAAGCTCGATAGTAGCACAATTCAACCTGGTGGGTTGGCTCCCACATTGATCAACAACTTATTTCCAAGGAATATTTTTAGATGTTGACCCCCCCAGGAGGATTCCAAAGAGGCTCCTTTGAAAGCAAATGTCGCTCCATCCAATGTGGACTCTCCAGATTTGGACCCTCCATTGGATGTTTTAAACTATGAAATAGAATATGTCAAGGGCACATCTGACACTATTGAGAAATCTGAAATGAAGCATGAAACACCTCGGAAGCTCAAAGAGGTTTCTGTTGTAGGAAAATCTCCCTGCGGATAGGTAGATCGCCTCTAAGAGATTGACCCTAACTCTAGATAAAAAATGCTTAACATGGACACTGACTTCCTTTCAAATCCATCTAAACTAACACATGAGAAGGAAGGATGATAGAAGTACCTTTTATCGACGTTTGTCCCTGCACGCTCTGAGTTGCGCTCCAATCCTTTGCTCCTTGCTGAGTTCTATGGACAAAGCAAGATACGACCACTTCCTACTCTATTGATATTAGCTTGAAAATGGATCTATCAATAAATGATAAGTTCATGTGACATTAGACACAAACTAGAAAGAAACATGCCAAGCGTGTCATATTGGTGAGAAAAATGACAGCAGTACTTACAATCGTAGATGCGAATGCGACAGCTTCGTCAAGTCCTTTTCGTCTAACCCTTGCCTAAAAGATCCACAACCTGGGTAACAACAGCTCCACTGATCACTCTCCTTTGGCTGACTATGAGTTTCCTCCAAGATCATAAGTTTCATATCTTCAGTTCTTCCCCTTTCCACCATCATAGAGCCTGTTTATATAGGTTAAGAGGAGCTTAACCTCTTGATTTATCTTTAGAACAAGTTGGGAACCTTCTCCTTAGATCAGGGATCTCTTGATGAAACCAAGAATTCGAACACAACTGCCTCCTAATCTTGAAAGATCCTCCCCTTATTCTCCTCAACGGGCAAACTACTGCCTTAGATTAGGCAACGCTCCCTTAGAAGGGGCATCAGAGCGCTATAGCGCTCCCTGGTAAGCCTTGGGGAGCGCCAGTGCTTTCAAGATGAGCAGCGCTCCTTCAGAGGGGGCTGGGGAGCGTTATAACACTTCCTGAAGCCTTGTAGGGGAGCGCCAACGCTTCTAGGGCTGAAATGGGGTAGCACTCCTCCTCAAAACCTTTGTTTCAAGGCTCTCTTCAGGTGTCAAGAGTTATTTGACTTCAGTAAACTAGTTCTCCTTCTTCAAATCAAGTATATGAGATGTTATAAGTGTCTCCTTAGTGTCGTTTGTCATGGCAGTATGTCTGAACATCATTTGCGACACTTGTAACCAACTTGCGACACTTGCGAAAGTTGTAAGGAAGATGCGACACTTACGACAATTGAGAGGAACATGCGACACTTATCTAGCTGAGTAATTTTGATGTGTAACAGAATGCCCCCCAAAGTATGAAGTTAGAAGATGCCAACTGATAACTGAAATACTTTGTAGATTTCCAAGCAAGGGTATAGACTCAGAGAACCTGACAGAAGCTGCACACAAACATCCAACAAGTATCATGACATATTTCAAAACCCAAGGTAGGCATACCTATGCTTGGGTGATCAAGACTTAACAGGATATGGCCGCCATAAAATACACTGCAGATCCATAATTGTATTGATAAAAAGGTATAGCCACCAAAGATACAATGTGGATCTATACTCTGATGACTCAGACTGATCGAAGCCATGAAGAATACATAGTGGATCTATGAGATGACAAGACATAGCCACGACCAATACAAAGTGGATCTATGTAATAGTGTATGTGTTCTTTGTCCAATGGAAATTCCTTCGCAGCCTGGGTGAAGCATATACCAAAGTGATCACTCAACCCAGGGTCTTCTTACCAATCCCAATATGGTACAAATTTGACCATGTGAATGGATGTCTTGATGTCAAACATGGCAGAAACCACTTGATTACCAGTCAATGGTGTGAACCGTTAACAAGTGCGAGGGACATCACCATTAATGTCAATGATTCCCAAGGTACCCTAGTACATTCCAGCGAATGTGAATAGATAATCTGAGGTCGAACATCCATGGAATCATTCGATCAGAGGTCAATGATGTAAACCTACTGTCGAATGTGAGGAGGCCTGCCATTGAGGCATGCAGGTCCCAAAGTACTAACTGGTTTCTAAGTCTAATTCCTGGATAATGTGTTGGAGTCGACAGGAATAGAATCGTCGAGGGAGGGCCTTGATGTATCCCCCATCAACGACACGAAACGGACATGGAGATGTAATTAGCAGATCAAATGGACATGGACTGACACAGGTTTTGAGGCAAGATACTTGGGATGGCTGACTCTCGAGGCGGATACTTCCCTTGAACACTGGGGCACAACAACAAAACATGACATGGACCAAAAATATGCAATGGATACTGTGACTTGCATCGGGTGACCCAAAGGAGTGAAAGGAAACTCGAAGGATTGGCTCAGTGCAGAGGTTCAACGGATTATGATATATGAAAAGTGACAAAGTGCCGTGTTCAAGGGCGACTCTAAGAAGTGCTGGATGATGTTATCAAGAGACTACTTGGCTTGCTCCTTTCAATTTTTTCTCCCATCCAGATAGATGAGTACCCCTTTTTGATTTAATGAGCTCAAGGAGGATAACACATGCTCGATATAACTCACCTTCGGTAAGTTCCTCTTCCTTTGTTTAACGAACTGGAAGAAGTAAGGGTTCGTTCCCATATGGGCCCGTCGATGTGTGCTTTAACAAGTCCAAGGACAGAAAACTCGAAGGTTTTTCAGGATTATAGAGTTTGGAAAAACACTTAAAAGAGAACTCTCTCAGTTCATTTTTCATACAGTAGTCCAACGAGACCGAAAAAGGGTTAAACTATTGCTCGAAAGACGCCATTTCTGACCTTTTAACGAGTGTGAAAGGAAGCAAGATCACTCGGCAATCTTTTCATATTTAGAGAGTCTGAAAAGGGTTTAAAGGAGACTCCAGGGGGGTTCCTTTTTCATGTGTTTGTATCCGTACGGGTCCGAAAAAGAGATAAAAGTTTACCCGGTTACGTTCTCATATTGTTGAGCTCGAGAACGAACTAAGACTATGCTCATAAATGCGACAAGGTGAATAATTCATTAGAACTGCCAGGAAACCTGCGATGCCAGAAACTACAAACCAGAGTTTAGTGAAGCCATCACATCATTAGAGAAACCCAAAAATGACCATATCCTATAAAAATGAAATTTTATAAATAATAATTGATTTGAAAACTCATTTACCATTTCATTTGCAAGGATTTTTGGAGTAGTGGAGAATCTCATTTTGAAGCAAATCTTGTTTTTCTTGCTGTCGGAGCTACGATCGATCATTTCACTCACCGTTTGAACCAGGTAGGTGTTCATCCCTTGCTCTTTCAATTACATGGTTTCAAATTGATTTTCATGGCATTATTTATTTAAAACACAAAGCCCTAGGTCGCCCCTCTTTGAACCAAATCAGCCTCTTTTTTAAAAATTAATAAAATAGGGGGATTCTTTTACAAAAAATGTGTTAGAGAAGGGTTGTTAGGATGTCTACACCCTTGCTATTGATTGGACCAATCATTTTTAGCAAAAGATCTCATAAAAATCCCCCCCAATTGCCCACGCAGCCCTCAAAGTCATTTTGCATTTTTAAAACGTTTTTATCATTACTTGACAAATGTTAAAGGGCGTGGTGGTTAAAAAGAGTGAGTGGTTGCTTTTAGATGACATGGGAATTTTGTTTCATGTTTTAAAATACTTTTGAAAATCACTGAAATTACAAAAATGTAAGGAATAACAAAATTCTTGATTTTTTTTTTTGTAGGTATCTTCGGCAATCATGATCGAATGGAAAGAGAGGGAACATTAGATGGATGATATAGCCACTCTATGGAGTCCTCGTACGTGGGCCGATTTGAGAGCTTGTGGCTTGCTCAAGTTCTTCAAATTGCAAAAAATGAAGAGAGAGGTATTATTACTTGAGCACGTGATTGGCCTTTGGGATGTTGCGAAACAGGGATTCCGTATTGGCACACAACTCCTAACCATTGAGTTGGAAGATGTGTACTTTTTGACCGGCCTCTCGAAAAGAGGGGTCCCCATATCTTTTACTGGGCAGAGGGCATTACCTGAGTAGGTGGACGTGTATCTGGCACGCCACTGTGTTCCGGGAGCAAGGTTGGTAGGGGGCAGGATCCTTATGAACGATATACGAGATCTGCCTCTCCGGTCTATACTATTCGCTATCACAAGTGTGACTGGCAGCACTAGTGCTCATCTGGCATCGAGATCACAGGTGGCCTATGGTGTTGAGTTTTTGGAACCAACACTGTTCAATTGGAGTGCAGCGTTCCTTCGGAATGTGAAGGAACAGATCTCACAGTGCAGGATTGGTCAGAAGCAGTTCGACTATGGCTCGTTTTTAGTCTCATTTTTTCTAGAGTGCATCCCTCAGATGCAGCCTCAGATAGTACTGGCAGTACGACCAATGGATGAACCTCGGATGGAGAGGTGGACTAGTCTGTCTCCAAGGCTAGTTTCGGAGTCAGAGTTCCACTTTACTGGTGATTTCTTTGCCTGGCTGAGACGGCAGTACCTCTGGATAGAGGACTTCCCTTATGCCGATGTAGACTTCCGTGGGAGTATGGACTTGATTTTGCCCGCAGGGGAAGATTGGGACGAGTCAGGTAAGAGACTAAGCCCTACCTTGTCTAGTTCTTTTGTTTTTAAGTTTTTTGATGTATATATATTTTTTGGGGTATGTAAAAGAGTTTTAACAGATGTTTTGTTTTCAACATGCAGACAAGGGAGCAGTGCACCCGGTTGATATACCAGTACTAGGCGTCGTGGAGGTGCCCCAGCCGTAGCAGACCCAGCAGTACCGGTGGTGGGTCTTCGGGAGGTTGAGAGGAACCTCCAAGGCCTTACGATGGGTATCCCTCCTCTGCAGAGGGGGGATGTGTCTTTACATCTACAGTGGCACACTGTAGGAGTACCAGAGAATATCAATTCTCTGTTGAGGCACGTAGTGCGTGCAGTAGTGTGTTACTCACAGCACAACGCAGTGCAGGGAGATTAGAGTC
>ML778302.1:293241-331802 GCA_009831015.1 Picea engelmannii | reverse complement strand
TTATTCTCCTCAACGGGCCAACTACTGCCTCAGATTAGGTAGTGCTCCCTTAGAAGGGGCATCAGAGCATTGTAGCACTCCCTGGTAAGCCTTGGGGAGTGCAAACGCTTTCAAGATGAGCAGAGCTCCTTTAGAGGGGGATGGGGAGCATTATAACGCTTCCTGAAGCCTTGTAGGGGAGCACCAGCGCTTCTAGGGATGAAATGGGGTAGCGCTCCTCCTCAAAACCTTTGTTTCAAGGATCTCTTCAGGTGTCAAGAGTTATTTGACTTCAGTAAACCAGTTCTCTTTCTTCAAATCAAGTATATGAGATGTTATAAGTGTCTCTCTAGTGTCGTTTGTCATGGCAGTATGTCTAAACATCATTTGTGACACTTGTAACCAACTTGCGACACTTGCGAAAGTTGTAAGGAAGATGTGACACTTACGACAATTGAGAGGAACATGCGACACTTATCCAGCTGAGTAATTTTGATGTGTAACAGTTTCAGCTTCTCCAGATTCAAGTAAAGAAAGGAAGGTTCACCCCAACTCCATTCCTCTGGTAAGTTGGGTAGATGTGGTTGATGAAGCTAAGGCACCAGATAAGGGAATTAGGACCCAACCATTTGCATGCTGGGTAGATCAGGCTATTGAAGCTAAGGTACCAGATAAATAAATAAAATAAGTATCACATCAAGACAATACATGAAACATAGGCATCACAAATGCCCCAATATATGCAAATGAAGATTGGATGGTAGTCAGGAAGAAGAAGAAAGCACATGTGACATCATAGCCAATGGTAACACGAAGTCAGGCCCACAAGTCAGTCAAAAAGGAGAGCTCTTCCCCAACAAGTTAATTTAGATGCAGTGCCTCTTCACTTTTATCCTCAGAGTCATTTTCTGAGTATATTCAGTAAGGTTGTTCTATGTGAAGTTTTCATTTGAGTTTTTGAATCAGTCATTCATAGCTTGTAGTGGTGGATCAAATGAGGCCCTGAATTGGCTCGAATTTTGAAAGACTTTGTAACCCCTTAGCGGTTTCAACCGCACCTTTTTTTGATAACTCAAATCTCCCAGTTTTTGTGAAAAATAAAAATAAATTATAAATATTAGTCGTGTGACAAATGTTTTGAAAATGAATTTAATGTTTTCATTCTCCAAATTGTTAGAGTCATGCATTTTACCTATTCTTTTTCCTCAAATCATTTTAGGTCTTGTTCATCTCTCTATTTCACTATGAAGTTCGTAAAAATGTGTTCTAATTTTTGCAATAGTTGTTTTCTTTTTAAAGCTAGCAACAATGAAAAAATAGTTTTATATTTTAACATAAAGTAATGATTTCTTTGTTGTAAATCATTTTTTTCTTATTCTCAATGTCACTGTAACATCATAACTTCTCTTCAAATCTAGTTATGATAATAATGATGTTGATATTATGAAATGGATCCTCTTCCACTATCCCCCAATAATGGAGCCAATAACTAGCATCTCTACTCCACTCTCTCTTGAGCCTTGAGTGACTTCTAGTTATATTTGAAGTTGTGATATGAAGCATCTCTCTCTACATGTTATCCATCTTATACTTATGCAATAAGTACCTTATCATAGTCTTACTCTTGACGGGTGGAAGACCAACCTCTAAAAGGAAAATAGGGTAGGGCACATTTATTTTAATTTTAATATTGTTTATCATAAAACATTTTTGGATTTGATCGATTTTCTATCGAATTTTCCTAGAAATACTACAACCCTAAATTTTATAACCATAAACAATCATTGGGATAACAGGTGTGTAAAATAAAATCGATACAATTGTTCTTAATACTAAAATAAGTTTCCCAACCTCCAATAATCCATCTTTCAACACTACATGAGGAGGGAGATAAAGAGGGAGACAAGAAGAAGAGGAAGGAGGAGGGGATAGATGATGAAGAAGATCCTAATGCCAAGAAAGGAAAGAAAGAGGAATCAAATGGAGAGTCTAAATATGTTTTTAAAAATATCACCATATCTAAGGTGGTAGGAGACTCTTCTGATACCAGTCACACATCCCCTTCAATCACTTCCAGTTAGTTCAATGTGCTTTCTATCTCCATGACTAGTGGGACCCTAACATCTATGGTATTGACCTTATGCATATTTCTAGTCCCCAGTCCAGTATGTTTGGTCCCATCCAACCCCTCTTCTCAATAGAACCACTTGTTTTAATAGAAGAAGAGAAAGATAAGAGGAAGGTTTGGAAAATCTCAATCACCTCATCTCCCATGGAATACCCCCTTGTTGGCATTAGGGTCATCCCAAGATATGATGCATAAAGTGGGATGTTCACTATGACTACCTTGGAACCCTTAGTGGTTAAAATGCCTCAAAGATGCAAGCTCAACATTAGAGGGAAAAATAGGTAAATCTTCAAACTTCTCATCTTCCCCTCGGGACAATATCAAGATGGAAAAGAATAGAAACATCTCCATTTATGATATATACCTCAAAGCCATCAAAGAGAATGATAAGTTGAACCATGGGGTAAATTCATTCTCAATGGAGACTCGATTTATAAGTTGACCATGCAAGCCCTAAAAATAGAAAAGAAGAACCTTGAGGGAAAATTGATGTCTATAGGGAAGTATCCACAACTAACCAAGGAGGAAATATCTCTATTAGAACAAAATAAAAGTGAAATAGACAACTTCAAAATATCTAACAACCCAATTTATCTCCCCTTGATCTAGCAGTTGATGAAAGAAAAGAAAAATATGGAAGAAGCGATGGAGTTTTTTAATAATGTGAACACCTAGCTAAACATCAAGATCCATTATTAGTTGAACATATGAACTCATTGGAAGTGGAAAAGGTGGATGCCATAACACTAGCTACACAATTGAACAAATCCCAAGAGGAGATTAAAATCTTGAAGGCCAAGGTTTATAGGGTGGAAACATTAGAGATACCTTTCCCCGTCATTGTGAGCTTGAATGTAGGGGATTTGACCTCCCATGATCTTAAAAAAAGGATATAAGAGTTATTGAGGGAGGTTGAAGCATGGAAATCCAAGAATGAAGAGGTTGATGATCAAGCTAAAGCTAACATACACTAATTGATAAAAGAAAGGAGGATTTTAAAAAGTAGGGATAGAAATTGGATGAGGCATTAAAATCTCTAGTGGAGTCAAAATTGAACTGGATAGCAACTAGGAAGACAAGAATGAATAGAAATAAAGGTATGAGGATACGATGGAACATGCCAAATTGAAGAATTTGGGTGCAATTAAAAGTACAGTGTGTAACAACATCACTAAGGATTTTCCAAATATTAGAGAGCACTTGTGTTACTTTATTGAATTTGAAAAATGGTATGCCCAAGTGTGGAAATACCTAGATGAGTTCAAGATAGATATTGAACACAAGACACATGTTTCCACCCTTTTCATTAACACAATTAACAAGGTGCCTTATTGGGAGCTTGATCTCCTAGGAATTGAGGGCAATAAAATGGTATCAATATTTTTTTATTCATGCCAAATGAAGCTGAAAACTTGGACCATAGCCAATGATAAGATTGTAAATGTTGAAGGCGCTATAAAAAAATTTGACATCACATGGATGATGAGTTACAACTAGACAATGAAAAGGATATAATAATATAAGAGAAAGGATTCCTACCAAAAACAATGGGGATCATGTGGCATATCCATCCCCCAATTACTTTTTTGACAAACTTGAGCAACATGATCCACATGCTACCCCCAAGTTATTTTTCAAAGAAAATATAATTAGAAAAATCATTTTGATTTTTGAAAGGTGGGAAGGTCATCTCAATGAACATGTGGAAATGGATTAAAAGTATACATGAGTATGTCACTCAAATTTCATAAATGGGCTCCACACAATAGACAACCCCACAAAAAAGGGGCAAAAATAAAAGGATAATTATTTTTTATTACATTGGGCCAACTCGAATTTGTCAAAGGGGAATCCTAGTCTATAAAAAGAGAAAGAAATAGTTGCACAAAAAGTTACAACCCTGGGAAGTTGAGGTACCAACTTACCCATCAGGGCCCACATAACTTTTGGCGTTTCATCTCCTAAGGTTAGGTTTTTGGATGTATAGGGTTTTGGCATTCATGGGTAATGTTAAAAAGGCTTCTAGAGCCTCATTGTAATCATTCTTCTCAGATGGATGCACATAGCAGCCACATCCCTTCTCAAAGATAGCTACCACCATTCGAGCAAGTTGTTTTTAGTTTTGCATTTTTATAGTTTCAACCTATTTTATTTATTCAATAGAAGTTATTATTTACTGGATATTTGTTGTTGTTCTCTGTATCTCTATGTTATTATATTCAATCTGTTATTCATTTTGTTTTGCTCATAGATTTGAGTCAGTGGTATCAAAGTGGTTTGCTCTTCATTTATTTTTCTTCATGCATGTCCTCGACAAGATTTGGGTACAAGAAGTTGGGACTCGAACCAGTCGAGCCTTTACAAGATAAGTCATGCTGAGCCCGACAACAACCCATGGGGGATGAGAAGAAAGATGATGCAACAAGAGTTCCTTTTAAAATGTTGCTCGAGGAAGCCCTTGCGCGAAAGAGGAAAGAAATGATGGAAAAATTTGCAGAGATCCTTCAACGACTTCCCACAAGAGACACATCTTCATCAAGTGACCATGAAACTGATGCAGGAGCATCTCCCGAGACAAGCGAGCTAGCACAGAAGACAAAGGATAGCTGGGCACGCGCCAGCACCAATTTTTAAATTTTCCCTTGAAGTTGATGCACCAAACATAAATGAGATCATTTAATTACGGCGCCTTGGTAAAATGTAATCAGACCTTGAGCGCCCCGCTCTCTTCTGAGATAGACAGAGGCATTTATAGTAGTAAATGTAGGTAGGTAGAATTGAATACTAGATTAGACAGTTCTAGAAGAAGGAGGGAGAACATATATAGACACCCTCATTGTATATTGTAACATAGTTTAGGAAGATATAGAAGAATCCATAGCATAGGAAAGTATGCAAAGAACTGTATGAAGAACACCCATGTACAAACATTTGAATTAATAGAAGGAGTTCTGATTCAAATTCATGGTTTGTGTTATTCTCTGTGTTTTTGACGATGATATATTCATGAACATTTGATTCCTATCATACATTTGCTTTTAGTATGCTGTGTATGTGATTTCTTGTATGAACAGAAGTCAGGTAGGGTGAGTGGATGAGTTTCAATTGTTTCTCTAGTTGAACCAGAGGATTCCTGCAAGGAGTGCAGTTGAATTTGTCCGCAAGGAGTGCGTTGACAGAAGGGTTCAACTAGAGATAGATTTTGTTCTCATTTCTTCGAAAGTGCAGATAGGCATAGTGGCATGTGAGGAGTGCGCAGGCCAAGGGAAAGTCTCAGGGTTGCGAACCTGAGCAAAGAACTGGAAGACTGCTGCTGCAGGTGTGCGCAGAGTCGAACGACTTCAACACTTAGATGTTGTTGAAGATTTTCCGCAAGGAGTGCACGCAAGAAGTTCTCTGAAGGATTTGAGAAAGTTGAGAACAAGATCAGGAGGTATAGGCCTTTGAATTCACTGAAGGATAAGTTTTCGTTGGTAGTCGGAGGGAAGCATCGCAGGTTGACGAGCGAGCGAACGAGTCTCGTGGGGAGACACTTCTTTATTTTGCAGAATTAGCAAAGGGAGAACGGATGGTTGAAATCCTCTGAGGAGATTTGCAAAGTTTCATAGGCCATTGGATCTCACGGAGGTGCAGGGAGGTTATAGCATACGTGTGGAGAAGGTTCAAAGCTCAGGAGGGACAGAGCCGTCGATCCCGAGTCATAGAGACCGTCAGATCTACACATGGCATCGCATATCGGAGGTTCGTGAGTTGAAGTTCCAAATTTGTGCAATGAGTATTGCGATATCGCGATCCACGATATTCTGACGAGCTCAGGACCGTCCGTCGGCTGGGACGTGTGTCAAGAGATCCCGAGGAGTCGGGGTTCGGCACATCGGAGGTCTCAAGCGCAAGGAAATATTGTCATTCGGAATCACGATCCGTGATTTCCCGACAATATCTGGACCGTTCATTCTGAGGACGCGTGTCAGGAGATCCGAAAGAGTTGGGGTTCGGCAAATCGGGGGTTGTGAAGACGAGATACACAGACCCTGTGAAATCGCGAAACGCGAACTCCCAACGGGAGAGTGTGTGGGCCATAGTCAGAGCTAGTGGAGGACAGGTGGCATAGAGTCGGAGTTCGGGGAAATCAAATTCCCAAATCCTTTGACGTTAGGAATCATGATCCCGTGAATTCTGAAGTCCCGATTGAAGTGATGGGCGTGGAAAAGTTAATCCACATGTGCTCATCGGAATCTCGGTGCATCGGGTATCGGGAGTTGGATATTCAAAGTGTTAATATCATGAGCAGCGAAGTCGCGATAGAGCGAAAGTCCCGACAGGGAAGTGGCCATCGAAGTTTGAAGTCATCGGAATATCGGGGATCCCGGTGACAAGCGGTTTGTGCACTTTGAAGTCGTGATCCACGAAATCCCGTTCAGTGGGGAACAACTATCAGCACAGCGGGGTTGAGGCAAGAGCCGTAGTGGAAGCCAGTTGTCATCTTGATGGAGAATCGGTGTTCAAGAGATCGAGAAACCCACGGGTAAGTGGTTTATGACATTGGGAACCCCATAGCCCCGACAGGAGGTAGGACTTCGGTCCCGGAATTAGTGGTCACATTGGACAGGGCTTAGCTTGGAGGCCAAAGCACATCGGGGATCGGTGGATCGGGAGTTCCGGGTACATGTGCATCTTGACATCGCAAACCCTGACACCCCAATGGGAGTTATAGCTGCGGTCTTATAGTAGCTGGTCGTGTGGACTACGGGCTTAGCAGTTGGGACTAAGGCAACAGGGAAGCGTATCGGAGATCGAGGATTGGTGATCCAAGTTACCATAACATCGCAGGTGTCAAAAACCCCGATAGAAGGAATCCCAATAGAAGGAAGGGAGTCCCCGAAAGATTTCTGTGGGTGAAATATTTTCCGATAGGGAAATAAAGAACCTTTGAGTTCTTCGGGCTAAATAGGAGAAGGATCCTGCGAGCAGACATGCCCTGGGAGTGGCGTGCCTATGCCAAGTGGTATCAGAGCTTATAAAAGCTTCTTTTCTTTCTGTAGAAGAGGATAAAGGAGAATTCACCATGCCACCAAGGAGAAGGGCTAGACAATCACCCAATCCAGAGGAGGAAAGGGAATTGTCCAGAGAAAGAGGTAGGCAAGCGCAGAATCCAGACATGGAGAGAGGAATGTGAAATATTCGTGCCAGAATGGAGGACATGGAGATAAGAGAAAGGCAGAAATTTGATGCAGGAGATATCAGTGAATCCAAAAAGGAAGATGATGCTGGACATGAAGAAGAAGAAATCCCAGCAGAAGATGCAGCGAGTGAATGCTTACTTAAAGTTGTTGCAAGAATGAGCACAAAGGTAAAAATGGACATTCCAGTTTATGAGGGGAATCTGGATGGGGAAGAGCTGCTAGATTGGATTAGAGCTCTTGACACCTACTTCGACTATGAAGATATTGAAGAGGATAAGAAGGTCAAGCATGCCGTCACGAGATTAAAAGGACATGCAGCCTTGTGGTGGGATGAACTACAAGATGACAGGCGTTGCGAAGGCAAGCAGAAGATTAAGAGCTGGGACAGGATGATTGCAAATATGAAAGCAAAATGCATCCCCAGGGATTATCAAATTTCTTTGTTCAGGAAGATGTAGAACCTGAGACAGAATCTGATGACAATGAAGGAGTATACCGAGGAATTTTACAGGTTAAATATCAGGGCAGGTCATCGTGAAAGCAATGACGAAAAGGTGGCCAGGTATATGAATGGCCTGAGGTATGAAATTCAGGATGAAATAAGTATGGCAACCATCTGAACGGTGGAGGATGCTTATCAAATGGCTTTGAAAGATGAAGAGAAGTTGAGCCATAAGCAAAGTCAGAGGGGCCGAGGCAGAAGCCAACCCAGAGGCAAAGCCGTTGCCCAAGATAAATACTAGAAGTCCAAGGAGGAATGGAAGAAACCTCAGGAAAAAATTAAAAGAGGTGGAATCTCATAGAGAGGGCCATATGTTGAGCAGTGAAGACAGAAAAATGAACAGAGAGGAGGATATGCTGATAATAATAGGTTTCCTCGTACCAGAGGTAGAGGAAGAGGAAGAGGTGGAGTAATCACATGCTTCACATGTGGAAAGAATGGGCACAGGTCGTTTGAGTGTCCTGAGAAAAAGAAAGAAATTGGAGAGACTCACATCGCCGAGGCACAGAGGAGGGATGTTGAGGTGGAATACGCTGAAGGGGGAAGATCACTGGTGATGTGGAAAGTCCTCTTAACGCCAGAAAAGGAGATGGAGAATATAGCACAGAGGAACAGTCTTTTTAGGACTCCTTGCAAGACCAAGGATAGAGTATGCAAGGTCATCGTGGATAGTGGAAGTACCAATAATATCGTTTCGACCGAGATGGTAGAGAAGCTGGAGCTGGAGACAATTGATCACCCAAGTCCATACAAAGTTTCATGGCTACAGAAAGGACATCAGGTAAATGTCACTAAAAAGTGCTTAGTTGACATCAAAATAGGAGGATATAATGACAAGATTTTATGTGATGTCATTCCTATGGATGTTTTTCATTTATTGCTGGGTAGGCCATGGCAATATGATAGAAATGTGATTCATGACGGAAGAATGAACACATACACCATGAAGAAGAATGGGAGAACCCATATGCTACACCCAATTGAGGATAAAGAAGTGAAACCGGAGGAAAGCAACGCAGTACTTCTCTTGAGTGGGAAGGAACTTCTTACAGAAGTTAAGAAGAAGGAGGATCCACAATTCTGTGTGGTTAGAAAACCGAGAATTGTTCTGACTAGCACAAGAGTGGACGATCTGCCAGAAGAAGTTCAGGAATTACTGGAAGAGTTCGCTGATATTGTAGTGGATGAACTACCTCGTTCGTTACCACCGATGAGGAGTGTGAGTCATCATATTGATCTCATACCAGGAGCTAGTTTGCCAAACAAAGCCACATACAGATTGACACCGCAAGAGAATGAAGAGGTTAAAAGACAGGTCTAGGATTTATTGGACAAAGGTTTGGTTAGAGAAAGCTTGAGTCCATGTGTTGTTCCGACAGTACTCAGTCCGAAGAAAGACGGAGGCTGGAGGATGTGCACTGATTCAAGAGCCATTAACAAGATAACTATCAAGTATAGATTCCCATTGCCAAGAATGGATGATTTGATGGATTGCTTAAGTGGGGCAAATTTTTTTTCAAAGATATATTTGAAGAGTGGATATCATCAGATTCGCATGAGAGAAGGTGATGAATGGAAGACAACATTCAAGACAAATGAAGGTTTGTATGAATGGCTTGTTATGCCGTTTGGCTTGACAAATGCACCAAGTACCTTTATGAGATTGATGAATGAAGTCCTGAGGGAATTCATCGGAAAATTTGTTATTGTGTATCTGGATGACATACTAATTTACAGTAAATCAGAGGCTGAACATCTGAAGCATTTGGCCATTGTGATGAAGAAGCTACAGCAGGAGAAGCTGTTGATAAATATGAAGAAGTCCTCATTTATGAAGACAGAGCTTATTTACTTGGGATTTTTTATATCTGCAAATGAATTGAGGATGGATCTAGGTAAGGTGGAGGTGATCAAGAATTGGCCATCACCGAGGAATGTATTTGAGGTGAGGAGTTTCCATGGTTTGGCTAGTTTCTACCGAAAATTCATCATAAATTTCTGTGGAATTAGTGCAGCAATGATGGATACAGTGAAGAAAAGACAAATCTTTTCACTGGACTGAAGAGGCAGAGAAAAGTTTCAATTTGTTGAAACGAAAGATTACAAAACAACCAATTCTGGTGTTGCCAGATTTTCAAAAGACATTTCAAGTAAAATGTGATGCAAGCGGGTTTGCCATAGGAGGGGTCTTGAGTCAGGAGGACAAACCGATTGCATATTTCAGCGAGAAGCTGAACGAGGAAAAATAAAAGTACTCCGCGTATGATAAGGAATTCTATGCCATCATCCAGGCATTGAAAAAATGGAGGCACTATCTAATTCCAAAGGAATTTGTTTTATACAGTGATAACCATGCATTACAGTTTGTGACTCAACAGGAAAAGTTGAATCGGAGGCATGTTAAATGGGTTGAATACATGCAAAATTTCACTTTTGTAATAAAGCATATTTCTAGTACTGCTAACAAAGTGGCTAATGCTTTGAGAAGGAAATGTTTGTTGTTGCAGGAGTTCAAAGTCAGGACGTTAGGCTTTGATGATCTCAGGGACATGTATGTGGATGACCAGGATTTTAAGGAAGCATATGAAGCAGCTGAGAACTCAGTCCTTAGAGACAGAAGCCCATGGATAGAATACATGATCCAGGAGGGATTTGTATTTAGAGGCAATCAATTGTGCATTCCAAATTGCTCCATGAGGGAGAACCTGTTGAAGGAGAAGCACAGCGGAGGATTGGCCGGGCACTTCGGTCATGACAAAACATTTAAAAAGCTGAGCGAGTCATACTTTTGGCTAGGGATGCGATCAGAGGTCAAGAGGTTTGTAGACAGATGCAGGATTTTCCAGCACTCAAAGGAAGGAAACAGAATGTGGGTCTTTATCAACCATTGCCCATACCTGAGAAGCCGTGGGATGAAATTAGCATGGATTTCATATTGGGATTGCCAAGGACACAAAGGGGTGTTGAGTCCATCTTTGTGGTAGTAGATAGGTTTTCCAAGATGGTACACTTTATCCCATGCCAGAAGACCAGTGATGCGACTCACATCACAAATTTGTTCTTCAAGGAGGTTGTTCAACTTCATGGATTGCCGAAAAGCATAGTTTCGAACAGAGACACAAAATTCATAGGGCATTTCTAGAGGACATTATGGAAGAAGCTGGGGACTAACTTGAAATTTAGTTCTTCTTATAATCCTCAGACGGATGGACAAACAGAAGTCTGGGGGACTTGCTGAGAAGCTTGGTGACAGAGCACCATAGCAGTTGGGACAATATACTGCCACAGGTAGAGTTTGCTTACAATGACTCTGTTAACAGGAGCACATGCCGAAGTCCATTTCAGATTGTATATGGAATGCAGCCGAAGGGAGTTTCTGAATTAAGGGATTCAGAACAGACTTCTACTAGCAGTGCTAGTACAGAAGAATTCGCTGAAGCGATGAAGGAACTTCACAGCCAAGTGAAGGAGCGACTATTGAAGTCAAGTCAAGAATATAAGCACAGAACAGATCAGCATTGGAGACAACTTCAGTTTGAAGTTGGTGACCTAGTTCTGGCGCATTTGAGGAAGGAAAGGTTCCCGAGAGGAACATACAATAAGCTAAAGATGAAGAAAATCGGGCCATGTAAAGTCTTGAGAAAATTTGGAGAAAACACTTATGAGATTGAATTACCCAATGGGATCGGAATATCTCCGATATTTAATGTTTCAGATTTATATCCATATAATGCTGATGAAGCAAGAGTAGAAAGTGATGAGCAGCCAGTGATCCAGTGGGTGAAACAACTGCCAGTTGCATAAAAGCCACAGATGGAATGCATACTGGACAAGAGAGTGGGTAAGAAGACCAGAAGGAAGGAATACTATGAGTATCTGGTCAAATGGAAGGGCCATCCAGTTGAAGATGCCAGCTGGGAGACTGAAGCAAAGATTCTGAAGCATGGACATACCATGCAGGAGCTCATGGGCAGAAGCCCATGCAAATTTTCAAGTGAGGGAGTATGATGCAGGAGCATCTCCCGAGACAAGCGAGCCAGCACAGAAGACAAAGGATAGTTGGGCACACGCCAGCACCAATTTTTAAATTTTCCCTTGAAGTTGATGCGCCAAACATAAATGAGATCATTTAATTATGGCGCCTTGGTCAAATGTAATCAGACCTTGAGCGCCCTGCTCTCATCTAAGATAGACAGAGGAATTTATAGTAGTAAATGTAGGTAGGTAGAATTGAATACTAGATTAGATAGTTCTAGAAGAAGGAGGGAGAACGGATATAGACACCCTCATTGTATATTGTAACATAGTTCAAGAAGATATAGAAGAATCCAGAGCATAGGAAAGTATGCAAAGAATTGTATGAAGAACACCCATGTACAAACATTTGAATTAATAGAAGGAGTTCTGATTCAAATTCATGGTTTGTGTTATTATCTGTGTTTTTGACGATGATATATTCATGAACGTTTGCTTCCTGTCATACATTTGCTTTTAGTATGCTGTGTATGTGATTTCTTGTATGAACAGAAGTCAGGTAGGGTGAGTGGATGAGTTTCAATTGTTTCTCTAGTTGAACCAGAGGATTTCTGCAAGGAGTGCAGTTGAATTTGTCCGCAAGGAGTGCGTTGACAGAAGGGTTCAACTAGAGATAGCTTTTGTTCTCATTTCTTCGAAAGTGCAGATAGGCACAATGGTGTGTGAGGAGTGCACAGGCCAAGGGAAAGTCTCAGGGTTGTGAACCTGAGAAAATAACTGGAAGACTGCTGCTGCAGGTGTGCGCAGAGTCGAACGACTTCAACACTTAGATGTTGTTGAAGATTTGCGGCAATGAGTGCGCGCAAGAAGTTCTCTAAAGGATTTGAGAAAGTCGAGAAAAAGCTCAGGAGGTATAGGCCTTTGAATTCACTGAAGGATAAGTTTTCGTTGGTAGTCGGAGGGAAGTGTCGCAGGTTGGAGAGCGAGCGAATGAGTCTCGTGGGGAGACACTTCTTTATTTTGCAGAATTAGAAAAGGGAGAACGGACGGTTGAAATCCTGTGAGGAGATTTTGCGAAGTTTCGTGGGCCGTTGGATCTCATGGAGGTGCAGGGAGGTTATAGCATACATGTGGAGGAGGTTCAAAGCTCAGGAGGGATAGAGCCATCAATCCCGAGTCATAGAGACTGTAAGATCTACACGTGGCATCACATATCAGAGGTTCACGAGTTGAAGTTCCAAATTTGTGCAACGAGTTTTGTGATATCGCGATCCGCGATATTCCGACGAGATTAGGACCATTCGTCGGCTGGGACGTGTGTCAAGAGATCCCGAGGAGTCGGGGTTCGGCACATCGGAGGTCTCGAGCACAAGGAAATCTTGTCATTCAAAATCACGATCCACGATTTCCCGACAATATATGGACAATTCATTCTGAGGACGCGTGTCAGGAGATCCGAAAGAGTCAGGGTTCGGCAAATCGGGGGTTGTGAAGACGAGATACACAGACTCTGTGAAATCGCGAAATGCAAACTCCCGACGGGAGAGTGTATGGGCCATAGTCAGAGCTAGTGGAGGACGGGTGGCATATAGTCGGAGTTCGGGGCAATCAAAGTCCCAAATCCTTTGACGTTAGGAATCGCGATCCCGCGAATTCTGAAGTCCTGATTGAAGTGACGGGCATGGAAAAGTTAATCCACACGTGCGCATCGGAATCTCGGTGCATTGGGTATCATGAGTTGGATATTCAAAGTGTTAATATTGCGAGCAGCGAAGTCGCGATAGATTGAAAGTATTGACAGGGAAGTGGCCATCGGAGTTTGAAGTCATCGGGATATTGGGGATCCCGGTGACAAGCAGTTTGTGCACTTTGAAGTTGCGATCCACGAAATCCCGTTCAGTGGGGAACAACTGTTAGCACAGCGGGGCTGAGGGAAGAGCCGTAGTGGAAGCCAGCTGTCAGCTTGACGGAGAATCGGTGTTCAAGAGATCGGGAAACCCACGGGTAAGTGGTTTACGACATTGGGAACCCCATAGCCCCGACGGGAGGTAGGACTTCGATCCCAGAATTGGTGGTCAGATTGGCCAAGGCTTAGCTTGGAGGCCAAAGCACATCGGGGATCGACAGATCGGGAGTTATGGGTACATGTGCATCTTGACATCGCAAACCACGACACCCCAATGGGAGTTATAGCTGCGGTCTTATAGTAGCCAGTCGTGTGGACTACGGGCTTAGCGGTTGGGACTAAGGCAACAGGGAAGCGTATCGGAGATCGAGGATCGGTGATCCAAGTTACCATAACATCGCAGGTGTCAAAAACCCCGATAGAAGGAAGGGAGTCCCCGAAAGATTTCTGTGGGTGAAATATTTCCCGATAGGGAAATAAAGAACCTTTGAGTTCTTCAGGCTGAGTAGGAGAAGGATCCTGTGAGCAGACATGCCCTGGGAGTGGCGCGCCTGCGCTAGAAACCCCCTTCAAGGTACAAGTAAATTTTGATATTCCATTATTTGAAGGATTGATAGATGAGGATTTTGTAGATAAATGGTTGAATCTGCTTGAATGGTACTTTTCGGTCCACAATTTTTGCAACGGGGAAAATATTACTTTTGCACTCCTCAAGGTCATCCCCCATGTTAAGGACTGGTGGGATACTTAATCTGAGAAAAGGGCCATAGAGGAATCTATGATATTTGTGGTCTCCCCCACATGGGATTCCTTCATGGATCCATTAAAGAACAACAATATGCTATTGGAAGCTACGAGGACCAGTACACAAGATGGACCACGTTGCGTCAGGAAAGGGACCAAACGATACCAGATTTCACCAATGTTTTCCATACCATGTGCACCAAATTGGGTATCAAAGACTCTAAATGACATCTAGTGCTCAAATATCGTGGTTGTTTGCATAGATACATTTTTAAAAAAATGGATTTTCTGGACATCGCATCATTAGGTGTGGATTATAGATATGTTCTCAAGATCGAGCATAAATTTAAGCAGAAGAGGTGAGTGTTTGGATCTACAAACTCCTCACAACCGAAGCAGGGAAAAGGTGGCCCCAACCCACAAAACAAGGGACGGAGCAAAGATGGCCACTCTCAGGAAAACCAGTCCAAGCCGCAACACAAGAAGGGTAATGAGAAGTCGAAGAAGGATATGGGAAAGTGGCGTGAATACCATAAAATACCTTCGCACAACACCGAAGAATGTCACTCCAAGCAGTCACTGGTGGTCGAGCTGAAAGCTTCCGAGTCAGAGGAAGATTCTGACTCTGAATCAAATCCATAAGGAGGGAAGAAAATTATTGATTCTGAACCCAGTGCCACTATGGCTACCACCAAAGTGTAGACAAGATAACCAGAAGAACCAGAGGAAGGGGAATGCCTCTTTCACTCACAGATGTGGGTAACTGGGTCTCCACTTCATTTCATTGTCGATAGAGGTAGTCAGAAGAACCAAATCTCAGCAGAGGTCATCAAGCGATTGGACCTGTCGATGACACCACACCTGCATCCCTACACCATCGGTTGGCTTTTCCAAGGAAGAGATCTCCGCGTCAGCCAACAGTGTCGTCTGCCCTACGACATCAAACCCTTCAAAGATGAGGTATTGTGTGATATTTCGCCCCTTGAATTTTGTGATGTTCTTTTATGAAATCCATATTTGTGGAAGCAACATGTTTTGTATGAGTCTAGACCCCACAATTTTATTTTTGCTTTTGTTAGACAATTGTACAGGATACCAGAGGTAGCGTCGCCTACCGCTATTTCTTTAATATCTGCTAAGAAATGCAGTAAGGTCATTTCACAGACCGGGAAGTTTTCCTTCTTTGTGATCCATGCTCATAGTAGGCAGAAGGTCATCACCACATCCGTGGCCTCTACACAGAGTCTCTCTTTATAGCAGAAGCAAGTGGATGAGATCGTGGAAAAGTACAAAGACATCTTCTGCCCACCCACCAGGGTACCGATGCACTACCAAGTCAAGCGTCCAATTGATCTAACCCCTGGTGCACCTTTGTCTAATGGACCAGTCTATTGTCGCTCATTGATGGAAAATGAAGAAATCAAGCATCAGATCCAAGAGCTGCTTCAAAAGGGGCACATCAGACCCAACTCCTCCCCTTGTGGAAGCCTGATTGTACTGGTGTAGAAGAAATACGGGACCTGGCAACTCTACATTGATTACAGAGAATTAAACAAAATCACAGTCAGGAACTGATACCCAATTCCACGAATTGATGACCTTCTTGACCAACTCAAGGGGGAAAAGTTATTCAACAATATTGACCTAAAGTTTGGATACCACCAAGTTCCCATCGAACCGACTGATGTGTGGAAGACAAATTTCAAATATAAAGAAGGTCTCTTTGAATGGTTGGTCATGCCTTTTGGCTTAACAAATGCACCAACCACTTTCATGAGTTTGATGGATGATGTATTGAGACCCTTCACCAACTCTTTTGTGGTGGTATATCTGGATGACATCCTCATCTTCAACATAACTTGGGAGGAGCACATGCAACATATTCAACAGGTTTTGAGCACTCTGCGACAACACAAGATATATGCCAACTTGGAAAAATGCTCCTTTGGCATGAACAGGGCCCAATACTTGGGCTATATTGTTGATGAGCATGGGGTACATGTGGATCCATGTAAGATCCAATTCATCCGTGATTGGCCACCCCCAACCACACTAACCGAGCTTCAGAGCTTCTTGGGACTTGCCAACTTCTACCGATGGTTTGTGTTGGGATTCTCCCATATTTCATGGGCCCTCATCCAAGTGACCAAGGGTAGTGGAAGGGAAAATTTTGCACGGGGGAAGGAAAAAAAATGAGCATTTGATTATTTGAAGCATCGCTTGTGCTTAGATCTAGTACTCTCCTTACACGATCTGCAACAATCGTTCGATATTCAGACTAATGCATCTAACTATGTTGTAGGCACAATTCTCACTCAACACAGTCATCCAATAGTATACCATAGTGAGACACTTTCAGATACCATCCAAAAACACCCCACCTATGAAAAGGAAATGTATTACATTGTGAAAGCTTATTGTCAATGGAAACATTACATTCTGGGAAAGGAGAAAATCATCCACACTGATCACAAGACTCTACATCTCATACAGACACAAGTGAAGTTGCAGAACGATCACCATAAAAAGTGGTCCACATACCTATAACAATTCCATATCAACATCAAGTATAATACAAGGAGCACAAATCGTGTCATTGATTGCCTCAGTCGACCTCCCATGGCTACACTCATCACCGTGCTCCATTCCTGTGGGCATGTGGCTTTTGAGTGGCCCCAACTTTATCAACGAGATCCTGACTTCACCACCACATATAATATATTTGGTACATGCACAAATGTCACAGATTTTCACATTCAGGATGGATTGTTATGCCATTTGGGACATCTCTATGTTCCTGCAAGCGAGTATGCAAAGATGATTTGGGAAGCTCACTACAGTTGGATGGTAGGACATTTTTGCGTGGATAAAACTGTGGTCGTTCTACATAAAAAAAATTACTAGCCAAAAATTTGACATGACGTCAGCAAGTATTTATGATATTTCCCATGCCATTGCCAAGACAACCATCAAGAAGCAAGGTTTATACACCCCTCTTCCTACTCCCAAGAGGCCATGGGAATCCATATCAATGGATTACATTTATGGTATTCCATTTACTAAGCAAGGAAATGATTTCATGTTTGTGGTGGTTGATTGGTTTTTGAAGATGGCCATTCTCATAGCCTACAAGAAGGGCATCACGTTGGTAGATACTACCAAGCTCTTCTTTGAACGAGTGTGGGTCCATTTTTGGATACCACAGAACATCATCTTCGATCGAGATAGAAGGTTCCTCACCACATTTTGGTCAAGTATCTGGTCACTATTGGACACCAAGCTCACTAAATCCACTACCTTCCACCCTTAAATCGATGGCCAAACAAAGGTCATCAATCGGATGATTGTGAACATCGTGTGCATGTATAACTCTAATCATCCACGTGCATGGGATGAGAGTCTTCCCTATGTTCAACACAACTATAACAAGGCTCTCCATAGCTCCATCGACCATAGCCCCTTTTAGGTGGTGCTGGGATTCCAACCCTTGGGTCCCATTGATGTTGCACTACCTCTTGCAACCACAGAGACAGATTCTTCCCATGTTCAGTCTAAGGCCGAAAAATCCACCAGATTCATTGAGTGAATTCAACACATCTACCAACAGGTCCATGATATTTTCCATAAATTGAATGCTAAGTACAAGCAGCTCCATGATCAACACTGTGTACCGCACAAGTTTCAGGCAGGAGACAAGGTCTGGTTACATTTGCAGAAAGAATTCTTTACAGGGCCCCATTGGAAGCTTTGTTCACTTTTCTATGGGCCTTACACTATCACCAAGGATGTGGGTGACAATTCTTTTGAGCTCAACACTCCTCCCTTCCTTGGCTTGCACCCAGTGTTCAATGTGGACGTCCTCCGGGCATATTTTCCACCATTATTGGACACCTCGGATATCTAAGAACAATTGACACCAATAGAGATCAACCCTGATTGCATGGAACATGCATCCACTAATTAGATAATGGACACACATGTCAATGGCACTCACCAATAGAGGATCCAACTTTATCGGGTTGTGAAGGCATGGAAACTCCTGCACCAAGGCAAGTGGCTCACTTGGAGCCAAATTTAACATAAGTTTTCTCACCTGATGGGGGAGCTCAACACAATGGATACCATTGATTCTTAAGGGGGCAGGACTGATCTAGGTGAATATTGGTGGCCACCCACCTATTCAAACTAGCTCCTCTTGACAATTTTTAGTTCAACATGTTCTCAGTAATTCTTTGTAATTGTGTGTTCTACACTTTTGGGGTTGTCTGAAGCCTTGCAAAAATTCCAAGTGGGGATTGGTGGTCACCCACCTAATCAAACTATCTTATTTTGGAAGTTTTCATGTCAATACATCTTTTTGTACTTCTAGGGCCGTTTTGGGGCCCTAAACAATGTTTTTTTGGCTTGCCACAATCAAAATGTAGATGAAGTTAGATTTTGATGGAATAATGTGTAGTTCTCGAAAATACCTTTCCAATGGGCTATCACATGCTTAAAACGGAGGTCATATGCAAAATTTATGACCCCGGAAAGTTGAGGTACCAACTTACCCATCGGGGCCCTCATAACTTTTGGCATTTCATCTCCTAGGGTTAGCTTTTTGGATGTATAGGGTTTTGGAATTCATGAGTAATGTTAAAAATTCCTATGGAGCCTCATCATAATCATTCTGCTCAAACAGATGTGCATAGCAGCCACATCTATTCTCAGAGATAGCTACCACCATTCGAGCAAGTTGTTTTCAGTTCTGCAGTTTACAGTTTCAACCTATTTTATTTATTCAATAGAAGTTATTGTTCACTGGATACATGTTGTTGTTCTCTGTATCTCTGTGTTATTGTATTCATTTCGTTCTACTCATAAATCTGGATCAGGATCCATATCCTTTTATATTAGATTTAGGTTTTATTAAAGTCAATGCCAAACTGGCTATTTTATGATACAATGTTTGAAAACTTAACAAAGATATAGCTTTTGAAGAAGTTTGTAGTTTTAAAAATTATTTTTCACACTATCTTAAAGGATAAGTTAGTGTAGGTGATGATGGTGGACAACATAAAATCATCACTAGAGGACACACAACCTCTTTGTCACTAGAGTACATAGCCTTGGATCCTCCCTTGGTGGAAGAAAACCCCATTAATATCATAACAAATCTAGTTACAAAAGCCATCAAATATTCCTCCCTAGATCCTGTTATTCAAAAACTTCTCATCCCTAATAACCCTCAAACCCAAAGGATTTATGGGCAACCTAAAATTCATAAGAAAGACATTCCCCTTAGACCCATATTCAACACCATAGGAGCTCCCACCCACACTCTTTCTCACTTTCTCACTAATAATATTCAATATTTCATTGGAAAAAATCCATCCTTCATCAAAGATTCCTCTTCTTTTATTCTAAAAACAAAGCATATTAACCTTGATGAACATGACATTATGGTTACTTTTGATTTTGTATCCTTATTGACCAAGATTCTTGTTTTCGAAGCCATTGACTTCATTTCCAAGCTAGTTGATCCCGAGACCCTCAGCCTGATTAAAATATATATCTCCTTTATTTTTAAAGGGACATGCCTCAAACAAACTAAAGGCACAACTATGGGCTCATCTTTATCCCATTTGGTCATTAACATTTTTATAGAACATTATGAGACCTTATCCTTAAACAACTTTCATCTTAAACCCAAATACTAGTTTCATTTCGTAGATGGAACCTTTGTCATTTGGCCTCATGGACAACCCTCCTTGATATTTTTCCTTGATCACTTTAATATCCTCCCCCCCCATATCCTATTCACTATGGAAATGCAAAAGGATGACTATCTTCCCTTCTTGGATGTTCTTATATCTCGTCTTCCTAATGGTTCCCTTACCCACCAAGTTTACTTGAAAAACACACATATTGAGCGATACCTACATGACCATTCTCACCATCATCCAGCCCAAAAATCAGTTGTATTAAAAAATTTGGTCACTCATTCCATTCAGATCTCAACTCCTCAATTCCTAGAGAAAGAAAAATCCCACTTGACTAAGGCCCTTGCAACCAATGGTTACTATTTCTCCCAAATCAACAAAGCCTTTCACTCTACTCGCACTCCCATATCCAAAAATCCTTCTTCATCATCCCCAACCCTTGCTCACCTATCTCTACCCTACACCCACCGTACTATTGATCATATTTCAATAATTCTAGAAAAAAAGAACATCAAAACCTTTTTCAAACCATACAAAACCATTAAACAACTTTTCAAAACTACAAAGGATAAATCTAACTCTATGCTTGGCCTAGGAGTCTACAAAATTCATGCTCATGTGGAAAATCATACATAATCCAGACTGATAGATCCTTTAAATCTTGGATCAAAGAACCCATAGATGACATGAACTACAATCAAATTAGCAACTCTGCTATTGTTGAACACTCCAAATCTAAACACCTTATCTTCTTTTACCAAACCAAAATTCTTGCCTCAACACCCTATTACTCCTCTCATAACATTAGATCTAAGATCTTGAAATAAAATAAAAAAAACACCCCAATAACTTCAATTGATAATATGGATACAAACTCAAATAGTCTTGGAAACCCCTCATTCATCACCCGCATCCTTAAACCTATTCTTATTCTTGATTTTTTTATGATTGCATTTATTATCTTCATCCTAACCCTTAACGTCACTCCTTCTTTGAGTTCTTGATTGCTCTTCACCCTTCTCTCATTATACTCATTTATATTCATTTATTATTTTATTGTCTTCCCCCTTTCTTCCAATACTTTTTTAGTCCAAATTCTCTTTAATTTGTATCCCCAAAAAATTCTCCCTTCTTCTTTTAATCAGATCATACCCTCTTTTGCATCCACATTCTTTTCATTATAGGGTTCCCAATGACTTTTAATTATCTAATTTTTAATTTCATTTATAAATTTAATTTCTATTTTCACTTTCAACGGCTATTTTCAATAGTTTTACCCATATTCGTAATGGATATTCACTTATTTTAATTCAAATTTTTAATCGTTTGAATTATACAAGTTTTTAATAATACTGCTCAAAATAGTTCATTTTCTTCCAATGACTATTTCTTGTTCGCAACCTTTTATATATGCCCTCGAGCATACTCTTTTATAATCACTAAGTTTTTCTTGTCCTTGATGATGGGTGGAGTGTCCACTCGAAACGTGGAAGTTTCACAAATATTTACATAGTTTATTTCCAAAAATTTTCATAACAATTATGACTAGCTATGAAAACATACACACTCAGAAAAAAAGGGTGTTTAGATTCTGAAAAGTTTGGAGCGAGAATGATTTTTTTAATATGGTAATATATTGGTGACATAGGGTTCTGACAAAAGTCATGAGGGCCAATGTTGAGTAGAATTATTGACACAATAAATGAAAATTGTATGGGTGGAAGCATCACAAATGAAGGGCATGATTAATGTGAAAAATGTGTGTGTCGTGTATAATAATCTCGCATGGACACACCTACACCTAATAAAATTAGGTAAGCAACTATGTTAGGATGCTTGTTCACAATCTAAAAGTGGATAACGATGTTTAAATTCCTTTCATGGGACTTCTATAATTCAAGATTTCTTTATAAGACAAATATTGTTGAACCAAAATCATTGCAAATGGAGGTGTTATGATCCAATGCCTTAAAAATGATAAGAAATCAATAAAATTCAGTCCACTTTGAGGGGGGACCCTCCTTTACAATATACAAAATTCAGAACACAATATGAGATGAGACAAGATTATCATAATAATAGATCTCCTTGATATATATAGGAGACAAAGGGTTACAATTATAATGAAAGGGTGAAAAGAAGGGTTCTAGCCGACCTACTAGAAATGTAATAATTCAATATCTAGGGCATAATCAGGGGTTTTATACATATCATAGGGATTTTTCTAAGGCTTAACATGACCCTCCCCTTCAAACAAGTGTTGTCCTCAACACTTGTCTAAACACAGATGCTTCTGCATGAAGAACTCATCTTCCCATGTCGCATCTTCCACTATTAGATTCTTCCATTTTACGAGGTACTTTGTAATTGCTCGATTTCTCAGTTGCTTAATTCGTGTTTCAAGGATTATTTCTATCTCTAGTATGATTTCCCCTTCTTCATTGAGATCTGGTAAAAAAATTGGACTGGGATCTTGTTTCTGATGACCTTCTTTAAGCAAGAAAAATAGAACACTGGATGTACATGTGAACATGGAGGCAACTCCTATTTGTAAGCCATACTTTCAATCCTTTGCAAAACCTTATAGGGGCCATAATATTTGGGTGCTATTTTATTTTCCTTATTTTGTTGCTTGAGGGACATTTTTTTGTATGGTTGTATCCTTAGAAATACCCAATCCCCCACTTCAAATTCCCTTTCCCTGCGATGTTGATATGCTTGTTGTTTCATCCTATTTTTTTCTATAACCAAGTTGTCCTTCAATAGTTTCAGGACCTCTTGTTGGCTCCCTATGTGGTCCTCCACTACTTGAAATTTTGTATTCCATTTCAAGGGTGATGTGATGGATGGAGAATGATATCCATAAAGTGCCATAAATGGGGACATTTTTGATGAAATATGGAAGGATGTGTTGTACCACCACTCTACTAAGGGAAACCACTTGACCCATTGTGTCTGTTTATCGAATGCAAAGAAACAAAGATATCCTTCTAGACATTTATTCACAATATTAGTTTTCCCATTAGATTGAGGGTGGTAAGATGAACTATGAGCCAATTGAGTACCCAAACAAGAAAATAATCCAGTCCAAAAATTTCCTGTGAAAATTGGGTCCCCGTCACTTACAATAATATTGGGGACTCCGTTTAGTTTTTGAATTGTTTCCATGAATGTTGCTTCTACTGTACTTTCTTTAAAAGGATGATAAAAAGAGAAAAAAATGGGCATACTTTGTTAGTTGATCCACTACTACCATGATGATGGTCTTTCCTTTTGATTTTGGTTAATCTATAATAAAATCCATGGAAACTTCTTCTCAACATTGGCTTGGTATAGTTAATGGTTGGAGGAGACCTAGAGTCTTGATTGTCTCTCCCTTATTTTGTTGGCAGACCATACATTCAGACACAAAATTTTGAACATCATTTTTAAGACTTTCCCCAAAAAAATCCTTCTTGACCCTGTGGTATGTTTTCAAGAATCCTAAATTCCCCCCTATAGGAGAAGTGTGCAATTCTAGAAGGATATTTTGTTTGAGTTGGGAATTGTTACATAAGTATAGGCGATCATGATACCATAGAAAATCATTCTTCCATACAAACTTGTCTACTGAACTGGGGTCTTCATGTAGTTTTTGAATGATCTTGCATATCTCTTGATCTTGATTCCATTATATCCTTGCTTCTTCCACCCAATCTGATTGCGGGATAGAAATAGCACATAGTGAACCTTTTGTTTCTTCTTCTTTCCTGGAAAGGGCATCTGCCACAACATTACGTTTTCCTTTTTTTGTATATAATTTCAAAGTCATAAGCCAACATATTTGTAACCGATTTCTATTTCTCTTCTGAAGATAATAGTTGCCCCCAAAAGTACTTCAAGCTATCATGATCTATTTTTACCTTAAAGTGTCTTTCTATTAGGTAGGGGCGCCATTTATGAACTACATGTAATATGGCCAACATTTATTTTTCATAAATGGTTTTGAATAAGTTTTTTCGTTTAAGTTGGATTCTTTCAAAGGTAAGGGGCCTTCCTTCCTACATTAAAACTGCACCAATTCCATGGCTTGAGGCATCACACTCCACAATAAATGTTTTTTTGAAGTTGGGTGTGGCCAATATGGGAGTCGTACACATAGCCTCCTTAAGTTATTCAAAAGATTTGGTTGCTTCTTCTATCCAAGAAAATTCTTCCTTCTTTAATAATGTTGTTAGAGGTGCTACTATTTGACCATAGTTATTGACAAAGTTTTGGTAATAGCCTATCAATCCTAAGAATCCTATAAGTCTCTTCAAGGTTTTGGGAATTGGCCATTCCCTTATAGATTTAATTTTGTTAGGGTCCACTTTTACACCTTCATGAGATACAATATGACCCAAATATTCCAGTTCTTGAACCCCAAAGACACACTTGGAAGGCTTTGCATAAAGTTGTTTCCCTTCCAACAATTGTAATACTCTATCAGCATGTTGTACATGTTCTTCCCTAGATTTTTTGTAGATTAGTATGTCATCAAAACATACTAAAACAAATTTTCTAAGGAAGGGCTTGAAAATAGAATTCATCAAGATTTGAAATGTTGAAGGTGCATTAGTCAGTCCAAATGGAATAACTGAAAATTCATAATGACCTTTATGTGTTCTAAAAGTTGTTTTAGGAACGTCTTCCTGCCTCATTTTGAATTGATGATATCCCGAACAAAGATCCAACTTAGTAAATAATTTTTCTCCATGTAATTCATCTAATAATTCATCAATGAAAGGGATAGGAAACTTATCTTTGATGATCATTTTGTTGAGTTGTCTATAATCTGGACACATACGTCATGAACCATCCTTTTTTTTAACTAACACCAATGGTGAAGAGAAATAACTTTGGCTATGTTGAATGATGCCAACCTCTAACATTTCATGGATCATGCGCTTACTATCACTATTTTGTGCATATGGATACATGTAAGGCCTAATGTTAGGTGGTATACTTCTTGGTTTCAAATGAATAGCATGGTCATGATCTCGAGTAGGTGTAATACCCATAGGCATTTCACCAAATGCCTTGGAATGATTGTTTATAATTATTTGGAGATTTGATGGAGACGGGGCTATAGATGTTTGAACATCAAGTGAGCACAATTGTGCAATTACACCCTGGTATCCCCTTTTGAGTAAATTTTCCATGCTATTAGAGCTTATCACTTTATAGGGTTTCCCTTGGATACCTCTAAGCTCAATTTCCTTTCCATTTGAGGAAAATATCATAAAAATATTTTGAAAATCAAAGGCCACTATTCTTACTAATTGCAACCATTGGACCCCTAATACAACATCATCACCCCCATTTGGATGGAAATCATGGGGCTATCTAGAAAATACTCCCCTGTGTTGAGCTTAATACTATGGAATTTCCCTGAACAATTTATGGTACCTCCATTTGCAATCATTACTTGAAACTCTGGTGCAGGATATACAAAGCAATTGATGAAATTATGAAATTATGGGTGCTACCTAAATCAATCAATATTGTTACCTTTTTTATTTTTGATGTATCATTGTATCTTGAGGGCTTGTGGAGAAACAATGTCAGCCAATGCATGACAAGATATTGTTGGAGTAGTCTCTTCTATATTTAGGTCTTGTGACAGTTCTAATTCTTGATCTTCTTCCTCTTCACAGTCTATGTAGAATTGTTTCTTCTCACTGCATTTATGCCCCTTACTGTAATTGATGTCACAATTGAAACATAGTCCTTTTGGTCTTATTTCATCCATTTGTTTAGATGTCAACATTGTTGGTTTAGGTACACTATCTTATTCCTCTTCACAGTCTATATAGAATAATTTATTCTCACCGCATTTATGCCCTTTACTATACTTACTGTCACAATTGAAACATAGTCATTTTTCTCTTCTTTCATCCATTTACTAAGGTGTCAACCTTGTTGGTTGAGGTATGGTTGTATTATGATCCCCAAAAGGATCTCTTCCTCCAATACCAGACTTGTAGAAATGCACAAGGACATAGATGATTTACACAAGAAGGAAGTGAAAAAATATGAACTAAAAAGGATGATGAATTCAACTGAAGCTAATTTGGAAGTGATAATGGATACTAATATGGATGGTTTAAAAGGGGAGATCATGGAAGGATTGAAATTTTTTCTAATAGAGAGGCCACCTGAAAGTGACAATTTATCCCATGAAATTCATGATGAGGAAAAAAGGAAGATGAATTAAAGTGACAATTTATCTCTTACTCACTCAAGGACAAATTGATAGGGTTCTAAATATAAAGACACAATTCGTACCTTTTGTGTGTCTTTCACATCATGTAGATCAAAGAACAACTCTATTTGGAGTATCCATGTGATTGGATCCTTTCCATCAAACTTCCTCATATTTATCTTAGGAAAGTGGTTGGTCTTCAACCCAAAGTTGGAGTTTCTCCGGTGTTAATTCATCTTCCTTTTTTCCTCATCATGAATTTCATGGGATAAATTGTCACTTTCAGGTGGCCTCTCTATTAGAAAAAAATTCAATCCTTCCATGATCTCCCCTTTTAAACCATCCATATTAGTATCCATTATCACTTCCAAATTAGCTTCAGTTGAATTCATCATCCTTTGTAGTTCATATTTTTTTCACTTCCTTCTTTTGTAAATCATCTATGTCCTTATGCATTTATTCACCTTCAACTTTTGGTCTTCAACCCAAAGTTGGAGTTTCTCCGGTGTTAATTCATCTTCCTTTTTTCCTCATCATGAATTTCATGGGATAAATTTTCACTTTCAGGTGGCCTCTCTATTCATGATGAGGAAAAAAGGAAGATGAATAAAGGGGGTTTCCTTTTCACTATCCATTGATACCATTGATATGGTTTTATCTCAAAGTTCAAGGTTTCTATGTGAATCCTTTTCTTATCATCCATAATATTATGTAGTTCAAAATATTTCTCTATTTGGTTCACCCAAGTAAAGACCTATGTACCATCAAACTTATTTAATTCAATTTTGGGAAAGTTGAATTTAGGACCCCCACCATAATTAAGTCCAATATTAGAGTTAGATTCACTAGTTTAAAATGGCTTATTATTGGGAGTTTGTTCAACATGAGTACTACCTTTATTTTCATGAGTCCCTTCTGTTTTGATATCTCCTTTAGGTAATCTCTAATCTAGAGCTTGAAAGATCATGGAAGACATATTTTTTCATTTACTTCATGGAATTTTGTATTTCTTTTTATATGTCATTCTTATTTTTTTCCATCTTATTTTCCATATCATCCATCTTGTTTTCCATACCCTCCATATTGTTTTCCATACCCTCCATCTTGTTTACCATGACATCCATCTTCCCTTCCATTAATTGAATTTGTTTTTGTGATTTTACCCAATTATTGGACTTTTCACTCGCATCCTTAATTTGTTCCTCCAATTTGGACAACCTATTATGTATGTCCTCATTTTCTTCTTGAGTAATAGATGAGACTTCTGGAGGTTTAATAGGTGTTGTCACTTTTTTCAGACCCATATGGAGTAATAATAATAATACTCCTCTATTCTCTGTTAATCACAAATTTTGAATCACCAGAAAAAGATCTTCCAAAAAGTTATGCCAATTGTAAGTTATGTACCTTTTAAAGCCCTAATTTGGAGCATGTCCTCCTGGTTGACCTTCCTTTTGGTGTATCTCTAAAATTCCAGCCCTTATGAGTCTGAAATTTCATTTTGTAATGCTATGATATGTCCTCTCTTCAATTCCATGGGTTTGATCAAAATTGGATGTGCCAAGTGGAAGTTATGGTAAATTCCCCACACCTTGTTGATTCTTGGCCTTTCTAGGAGAGAGAACTTGTACAACGTTCCACACACACGATATTTGATATATAATTTTGAAAATTGTACCAAAAAAACTACAGACCATCCAATATCCAATGCAACTGGTCTCACTCAATTTGGATCATTTCTAAAGAATATATGACTATTTAACATGGAATACATGTTTGATACTAGTTAATAGGACTAGTCAGATACCCTATCTTCCACATGTTGTATCTCCCAATGTATGATGAACTAGAAGATGAAATTTTTACCACATATACCTTGTTATTTCCTCTAAATAACTTCCAAGTTTCACAGTCGAAATCCTCCCAGAAAAATGTTTATAGCAAAAATGCTATGATGAATTTCTTGGAGAAGAAAACCCTTGGATCAATGAGCTCTGATACCAAATGTTATGATCCAACGCCTTAAAAATGATAAGGAATCAATAAAATTCAATCCACTTCAAGGGGGAGCCCTCCTTTACAATATATAAACTTTAGAAAAAAAAAAAATGATATGAGATAAGATGATCCTAATACTATATCTCCTTGATATATATATATATATATATATATATATATATATATAGGAGACAAAGGGTTACAATTATAATGAAAGGGTGCAAATAAGGGTTCTAGCCGACGTACTAGAAATGTAATAAGTCAATATCTATGGCATAATCAAGGGTTTTATACATATCATGGGGCTTTGTTTAGTGCTTAACAGGAGGAGATTAGATAATTGATATTCTATGTCCTTGAGTGAGTAAGAGATCCTTGAAGGTGAAGAAATGCACAAGGACATAGATGATTTACAAAAGAAGGAAGTGAAAAAATATGAACTACAAAGGATGATGAATTCAACTGAAGCTAATTTGGAAGTGATAATGGATACTAATATGGATGGTTTAAAAGGGGAGATCATGGAAGGATTGAATTTTTTTCTAATAGAGAGGCCACCTGAAAGTGACAATTTATCCCATGAAATTCATGATGAGGAAAAAAGGAAGATGAATTAACACCGGAGAAACTCCAACTTTGGGTTGAAGACCAACCACTTTCCTAAGATCAATATGAGGAAGTTTGATGGAAAGGATCCAATCACATGGATACTCCAAATAGAGTTGTTCTTTGATCTACATGATGTGAAAGACACACAAAAGGTACGAATTGTGTCTTTATATTTAGAACCCTATCAATTTGTGTGGTATCGATGGCTTTGTTCTCGCAAATCACTTGTCACTTGGACAATTTTCACGAAAGAAATGATAGCACACTATGAGTATATAAGGAGCAATACCTTCTTCAACCAATTGATAAATCTCAAGCAAAAGGGTTCAGTTGCGGAGCATATTGATAACTTCCAAAGATTGAATATAAAGGTAATACATATTCCATATGAGCACCTGATTGATGTATTCATAAGAAATTTAAAGGATAACATTCAACATGAGCTTATCAATGATCTACTTGGAATGCTTATATGGAATATATATTAACAATTTAGACCATAACATTCAAGGTAGACCATAACAAGGATTAAGGCCATGATGGACTGGCCTATTCCCAAAACATTGAAGAATATTAGAGGAATTTTGGTTTTGACAAGTTACTACCACAAGTTTGTTCAGAACTATGGAAGAATAACAACACCTTAAATGACATTAACTAAGAAGGATGCATTTTCATGGAATTCAAAGGAAACCCAAGCTTTTGAACGATTTAAAGAGTCGATGTGAAAATCTCTTGTCTTGACCACACCAGACTTCACAAAAACCTTTATTGTGGAATGTGACGCCTCAGGAAATGGCATTGGTGTTGTTCTAATGCAATAAGGAAGGCCTATTGATTTTTAAAGTCGTCCACTCAAGGGAAAGGACTTACACAAACCCATTTATGAGAAGGAAATGATGGTAATACTACATGCATTCAAGCAATGACACCCTTACCTAATACGTAAGCACTTCAAGGTCATAACAAATCATGGCAATATTAAATCATTCTTGGAACAAATACTATCTTTAGAAGAACAACAAAAATGGGTGGCCAAGATGTTGGGTTATGATCTTGAAATCATATACAAAAAAGGGAAGCAAAATGTTGTGGAAAATGCACTCTCAATAAAAGGATGAAGATGTTGAGGCATTTCTCTGTGCTATCTTGGTCATCCAACCTGATTGGATAACTGAAGCAAGGGATGAATGGAAGAATGACGAAAAAGTGTGAACTATCATTCAAAGGTTGCAGTAGGATTCCAGTGCATCAGATACATTTACATGGAAAAATGATTCACTATGGTACAAAGATCACTTATATTTATGTAAGAACTCCCAACTCAAACAAAAGGTACTTTTGGAATTGCACACCTCTCCGGTAGGAGGGCACTCAATATTTTTGAAAACCTATCACAGGGTCAAGAGCGAATTTTTTTGGGATGGCCTTAAAACTGATGTTCAAAGGTTTTTGGAAGAATGTTTGGTTTTCCAACAAAATAAGGTGTAAACAATTAAGACCATGGGTCTTTTACAACCATTAGCCATCCCAAATCAAGGTTGGGAGGATTTTTCCATGGATTTTATCACAGGGTTACCAAAGTCTAAAGGACTGAGTGTCATCATGGTGATTGTTGATAGACTGACCAAGCACACACTTTTGTGCACTCTCTCATCCTTTCAAATCCAGTACAGTTTCCACCGCATTCATGTATATAGTTCAAAAGCTACATGGAATCCCAAATATTATTGTAAGTGACAAAGATCCCATCTTCATTGGACATTTTTGGACATAACTATTTTCTTGTTTGGGTACTCAATTGGCTCATATCTCATCTTATCATCCTCAATCTGATGGACAAACTGAGATAGTGAAAAAATGTTAAGAGGGCTACCTTCATTTCTTTGTCTCTGATAAACAAACACAATGGTTCAAGTGGTTACCCTTGGTAGAATGGTGGTATAACACTTCCTTTCATATTTGCAACAAAGATGACACCATTTATGGTGCTCTATGGACATAACCCACCATCCATCACTTCTTCTCTAAAAAAAAAAATACAAGGTTCAAGCAGTGGAAGATCACATCGAGCATCAATAAAAACTTCTCCAAATCTTAAAGGACAACCTAACCATGGCACATAATCACATGAAACAACAAATAGATCAACATCGTAGTGAAAGAAGTCTTGAAGTAGGTGATTGTGTATTTTTAAGACTACAACCATACAAATAGATGTCCCTCAATAAAGCTAAGAAGGATAATAAATTATCACCAAAGTACTATGTCCCTTATAAGGTGTTGCAAAATATTGGTACTATGGAATACAAATTGGAGTTGCCTGCATCTTCGCGAGTACACCCAGTTTTCCATGTTTCATGCTTAAAGAAGGTTATACGTGTCAAAATCCCAGTTCAAACTATATTTCCAGAACTTGACGAGGAAGGAAAATTCATATCGGAGCTTAAAGCTATCATTGACACAAGAATTTGTCAGCTGAGGAATAGATCAATTTCAGAGTATCTCATTAAGTGGACGAAACTACCTGCTGAAGATTCCACTTGGGAAGATGAGTCTTTTATATAGAAGCATCTATAATTACTCAAGTGTTTCCGACAACACTTTTCTGAATGAGAGGGGCATGCTAAGCCCTAAATAGTGGCACATTACCCCTTAATTGGGGCATATTATATTAGTATTGTTATTTTATTTATGTCGACTTGGTTAGCTGTAATTATACCTCCTAGTCTTCGATGTATACCAAGAAGACCTTTTCATTTGGAATCATCTTGTAATTGTGAATCCATATGATGTATAAGGAGGTTTCCCCCGCGAAGAGGCTTATTATTTGAATTTATCTCTTTTTCAAGGAGTTGAGTACTTATTCTAAAGTTTTTATTCTATTTTTATATTTAGTTCTTAACAAGAAACTCTCTCATGTGGATGATAAATTTTTACTAGGGTCAAAGTAGAAAGGGTATGTATCTTACCTATTACCCTAGGGGGTTTTGCCTTCACTAACCCTAAGGGAAACCAGGAGGAATTAAAACCCTTAATTTCCCCTTGAAGAAAGCATGCATGTATGACCCTCATTTTTTCATACACAAAGTCGGAGGAAACAAGGCCACTAGATCGAAGGACCACAAAATCAAACTAGATGATGAGAAATTGGAAAATAGGGAGTCTTGGTAGGAAGTGTAGTTAATTATGACTGCTAATGGGTATAATTTGGAGTAATCTACTACACATTCCTTTCTTACCCCATAGGTGATAAACCTCAATGCCCCCCCTTACTACACATTCTACAACAAATATGATTAAGGTCTTGTAGAATACAATGCTAAGTTTTTGGCATTGCCCATAAGATCAAAGGACTGACTTGGCAGTAGATGATAATTTTGAAAAACATAAAAGAGGTGCCTAGTGGGTAATGAGTACATACCTTGAGAAGGAAAAGTCACCATATGGAACAATCCCAGAAGATGCCAAGTTGTCCAAAATTTACAATGAGATTCATGAAGACGACGATGATGAGGAAGAATTAGTGAGAGCTTGTTCCCACAAAAATAAGGAGGGGTATAGGCAAAGGAAGATTTGATATCCTATGTAATAACTCAACGAAAAATAATAACAACCTCATATATGCAAAGGGGTTTAAGATGGCCAAGGACATGATTTTCAAAGGCAAAGGAAGGTTAGGAAAATTTAAGTAGGGCCCCTGGAATATGCCAAAGGAACAAAGAAGGTACAAGACCTATGATTATGGGATACTCGAAGCACCCCTATTATTGACAAGGCATATCTCCAATCTACCTTCCAACCCTCCCAAGAGTAGGTCTAGGAGTTTGATAGGATAATGACAGAAATGGATAAGAGGAAAATAAGTGTTGATCCCTTGGGCCTATGAACCTATAATGTTGTAGTAGAAGAGTAGAAATGAAACAATTATCCTCCCCAACAACAACAAACTCCTTGGGGAAGCTGGAAAATATTGACAACTCAAACTAGGGGAGATGGAGGCCTTCTTGGTAATGATAAGGATGCTAAAAAATATAAAGAAGGAGACAAGAAGAATAGGAAGAATTAGGAGGGATGATGAAGAAGAGCCTAATTCCGAGAAAGGAAAGAAAGAGGAATCGACTGGAGAGTCCAGAGATGTTTTTAAAAATATCACCATAACTAAGGTGGTAGGGGCCTCTTCCAATACCATTCACCCATCCCCTTTAATCACCTATAGTTATTTCATTGTGATTTATATCTCCATGAAAAGTAGGAGCCCTAACACACATGGTATTGACTTTATGTAGATTTCTAGTCCCCGGTTCACTATGTTTGGTCCCATTCAACCCCTCTTCTCAATAGATCCACTTTTTTTAATATAAGAAGAGAATTACAAGATGAAGGTTTAGAAAATCTCAATCATCGCATCTCCCATAGTGTAACCCATTTCTATTCATAGGATCCTCCTCGGCTATGAGGGAGAAAATGGGATGTTCCCTATGACTACCGTAGAACCCTTAGTGGTCAAATATGCCTCAAATATGCAAGCTCAATATTAGAGGGAAATGTGTGTAAAGATTCAAACTTTTCAACTTCCCCTCAAGAAAATAAAAATGGAAAATAATAGCAACATGTCCATTAATGATAATACAACAAGGTCATCGAAGAGAATGATAAGTTGACCCATGGGGTACATTCATTATCAATGTAGACTCAATTTATGAAGGTGATCATGCAATCCCTCAAAGTAGAAAATAAGAACCTTGAGGGGAAACTGAGGACTATAGGGAAGGACCCACAACTGACTAAGGAAGAAATATCTCTACTAGAACAAAAGAAAAGTGAACTAGATCATTTAAAAATCTCAAACAACCTAATTTATTTCCTCTTAATCTAGCACATAATGGAAGAAAAGTAAAAGTTAGGAGAAGAGGTTGAGTTTTTGAACAATTTGAACACCTAAATAAACATCAAGATCAATCAAGCATTAGCTAAACATGTGAGCTCAGTGGAAGTGGCCAAGGTGAATGCCACAACATTGGCTGCACAATTGGATAAATCCCAAGGGGAGATTAAAATATTGAAGGCCAAGGTCTCTAGGGTGGAAAAGTTAGACATACCTCATCCTTCCATCATTAATGGTTTGAGAGTAGGGGATTTGACCTCTCAACATATTAAAAAAAGGATAGAAGAGTTGTCGAGGGACTTTGAAGGATAGAAAGCCAAGTATGATGAGGCTAAATCCAATCACACTAACTGATAAGAGAAAGAGGGATTTAAAAAAAGGAGGGCTGAAAATTGCATGAGGCATTAAAATCTCTGGTGGATGTCAAAGTTGAACTGTCTAGCAACCAGGAAGACAAACATGAATGGCAAGAAAGGTATGAAGAGGCATTGGAACATGCCAAATTGAAGAAGAAAATGGGTGTCATTAAAGGTATAGTGTGGAATAACATCATCAAGGGTTTTCCATAGATTAGAGAGCACTTGTGTTACTTTGTTGAATTTGAAAATTGGTATGGCCAAATGCATAAATACTTGGATGAGGTCAAAGCAATATATTGAACACATGACCCAAGTGTCCACCCTTGTCATCAACAAAATTGACAAGGTGCCTTCTTGGGAGTTAGATGTTGAGTCATGTCAAACATAGCTGACAACTTGGAACATAGATAATAAAAAGGTTGCAAATTCTTAAGGCACTATAAAAAAATTTGACATCACATGGATGATGAGTTTGATTTGCCTTCTCCATGGGATGAGAATATGTTTTTGTGTCCTGGGGAGGAATATGGGGAACTATTACAACTAGTCAATGAAAAGGATATAATAATAAAATACAAAGGAGTCCTACCAACAACAACTAAGATCATTGGGAATATCCATCCCCCACTTACTATTCTAACAAACTTGAGCCACATGATCCTAACACTCCCCCCCATTGATTTTTTGAAGTAAACAAAATTAGATAAATCATTTATATTTTTGAAAGGTGGGAAGGCCATATCAACAAACACATGGCAATAGATTCAAAGTGTACATGACTATGCCATTGGGGGTTCACAAAGGGGCTCAAAATAGCAGACAATCCCATGAGAAAGGGGGGAAATAAAAGGATAATTGTTTTTGTTACATCCCACCATGCTACAACCCTAATCATGTGGCAATACCCAAGAGGGTTAACCCCTAAAGCATGAGTAATCCCTGAAAATTGTGGGCCAACTTGCATGCATCAAAGGGGAATCCAAGCCTATAAAAAGAGAAAGCAACAATTGCACCAAGGATTGAGATATTGTTATTGTTACACTATCAAGATTTTGAGATAACATGAGAAAAAAATGTTTCAAAACGTAACAAAAAAAATTGGTAGTTTTCAAAATTAATTATGACAATATCTGAAAGGATAAGTCGGTGTAGTTGACAATGGTGGAACAATAAAATCATGTGTAGGGGACAAGCGACCTCTTCGTCACTAGAGGACATAGCCTCTACACAAGGCCAAACTGTACACCCTTGGATCCCAAGCACGTAGATTTAAAAATAAATTTGATTGCCTCCTCATTAGAAGAAAAGGGTGTTCAAATTTTGAAAAGTTAGTAGTGAGCATAATATATTGGTCACGTAGAGTTCACAAAAGTCATGAGGGCTATTGGTAGAATTATTGACACACTAAATTAATGATGTCCATGGGTGGAGACATCATAAATTAAGGGCATGATCAATGTGGACATTGCATGTGCCATGTATAATAATCTCACATGGACACACTTAATAAAATTAGGTAAGCAACTATGTTAGAATCCAGAGTCCAAAAATTATTTATAAGACAAACATTATGGAACCACGAACATTACACATGGAGGAGTGTAAATAATTGATTCCATGTGGATTTTTAAATCTTTGTCACGATATATATGAGTGACCAACACGATTCTTCAATATTTTTCATGATACCTTGCTTCTGCTTGATGATCTTAGATGTCCTCCTCTTCTAGCTATACAAGTGCCAACAATGCAATATTCAACATGTTATCCCCAATTCCTAGGGATAACTAAGGAGATGATGTCTCGACCCCCTCAGGTTGTAGACATAGAGTACTGAGAGACAGCTTGACCAACAGTGCCCACTTGCACAAATAGAGGCCCACTTCACCACCATAGATCTCAAGTTCATCATGAGGGTATCCACCACATCAGCTTGCTTCTGGAAGACATTGGGTCCTGCTCCATGAGGTACAATTCAAGTATTATGGTGAGTATCATTTCAATATTTGAGGCATTTGAGTTTGTTGGATTTAAAATTGCTTTTGATTATGTAACATTTGCTTGGAAATTATGATCTTTTCCCTGTTTCCGCTTGGTGGTTGGCATTGTGCCCTAGTAAGTGGTCACCCTTAGGGATAGGTTTACTACTGGAAGGTCCTCTTGATGATTCATCGTACCATTCCCCGACCATACTTCTCACTTTCCACACTTCATCCCCTCATCTCCTTACCTTTTGGTATTTTTCAGGTGTACTGACCAAAGAAGGGATTGTCCCTCATTTAATGGGAAGAAGGGGCTGAAGGCCCAAAGGCTTGTAGCTATAAAAAGATAAAATCTGATAATGAACCTTCTAGATGCTCACCTGGGGATCCTAAAGACAATGAAATGTCTCTTATAAGAAATCGACAAGACCCGTAAAAAATAACTTATACAAAATGTAAACCAAGGTGGTGCATGTGTGGGAACTGTTTTTCATGTTTAGGTCGAAGCCCCACACATTATCTTCAACTTGGGTAAGCATGATGTGACCAGGGTAGAGTCAAGGTGCACATTGTTTTTCATGCTTAGGTAGAAGCCCCACCTTGGCTTCAACCTAGAAACATCTTAAAAGAACAAAAGGCAATAAATGGGTTTGGAAAAATGATGCATTGAAAACGAAGGTGAAACACACCCTCTACAAAGGCAGCCATAAATGAGACATTACGATCCCTTGTATATCAGGAACCTCATGCCCAAAAGTCTTTCCCCCATCCATGTTACTTTTTCCACATGACATAGAGAGGGGTACACTTGGGAAATACTCCTAAACTTGAGGTATGATTCACCCAATAGGTCACTTTTTCAACCCTCCCATACCCAAACTTGGCAAATTGCATAGGGTCTTTGAGCACTTGTTTGTTTTGATGAGGTGGTTTTTGATGCACATGCTTAGATGGATATTTTATTGACTTGATTTACTTATCATGATGCATTTGACTTGAGACCCTTGGAGGGTGTATTCATTGTCTTTGTAGGACCTTGCTTGGTGGACACATTTGGAAGAACAAGCCTAGCTTGGGCTTCCTTGGGGCTTGAATCCCATACGCTTGATACCATGGACCATGCACCAGACGATGATGGTAGCCTTTGGAGGCCTGAGAGACACCTTAGATGATCTATCGTAGCCCATTTTCAGCTCAACATTTTTCTCTTGAGGCCAAAACTCACACTTGAGGAGCTTGACGTCACCCTAGGGCTAGGGTTTTGGCAGTGAAGCTTTTGATGATGGACACTTGGCACGTTTTGATGGGAGAAGGCTTGGCTTGAAGGAGGAAACCCTAACACATCAGAGGGAGGCCCTAGAAGGCCCAACGAATTCCATTCTTTACTCCAACAATTTGCAAAAAGTGTCAAAATGTCACCCTTTAGAGGGTTGACATCATCTTAGGGTTTCTTATGTGCATTTTTTTAAAGTTAAATTTGAATTTAATGATGTAAAGGGGAAAAGTAATGGTTGTTGACCCCTTAATTTGTGGTTACCCTAAAATTAAGTGGAAAAACACTTTTAGGAGGATTTTTATAAATAGAGATCAAACTCTTGTCATTTTATCATAACTCTCCCATCTTGGAGAGAATACTTGGCTAAAATTTGCGCCCTCTTTGGGAAATTTGGATTATCTCTCTCTTGTGCAAATATCTTTTGGTGATTTCTCTTGGTATATTGTGGAGATAAGGTGGTGTGCACCTCTTGGAGGCTTTTTTATCTTGCTTATGGATTGATATGGTTTGAACATAGTTACCAACTTAACGAGAACTCTACAGAGTTCTCATTTTTTGGGGGGTACAATTTTTTACCCCGTTTTTAAAAATGATGCTACCGGTAGCACCCCCTTTCCATTTTTAGGTGGTTTTTCGATATTTTAAATTTTTTGATCCACAATGTTTCCACATTTTTTTTTGAAATGTTTATTTTTCATCTATTTTCAATTTTTTCAAATTTTTTTTTCATTCAACGGTGTTTTTAGTCATTTTCCATGCTTCTTTCAATCTTAAAAATAATTTTTACCATTTATTTTTTTGAAGTTACGATTTTTCATATAATTGTGTCTCCTTAATTAATTTATTTTTCCATATTTTTAAAATATAGTGGAAAACACCATTTTTAACACATTGTTTACCTTTACTGCAATACATAGAAAAACATTGTAGTTAAATAACACTATTTTTTAATATTTAACAAAAAAATATAATTCATTTTTTTGATAAATTAAAAACTAAAAAAAAAACTGAGAAAAATAAAAGAATTGAAATTAAAAAAAAAAATTCACAAGAAAATTTAGATAATAAAAAAAATTAAAGAAAAACTTAAAAAACTAAAGAGGAATA
>ML778302.1:278101-291710 GCA_009831015.1 Picea engelmannii | reverse complement strand
TAAATGTGTTTTTTCAGTCATTTAAAAAATATGTATTATTTGCAAAGATTTTGTTCTTTCTATTTTTTTTTTTTAATGTAAATTAAAAAAAAATTGTAAATAAATTTTCAAGTGACCATTTGGGGTCCAATTTTGGGTTGTTTATTTACGCAATGTCACAATTTCAATTAGGTCATAAATAGCTATGATTTTCACATTTAAGAAAAAACATTTTGTTTTACGTAGCATCACTTTTATATTTAGGTGTTGATTTTAAGGTTTTTCTCATCTACTGTCTAAGTTTCGAAGGCCATGTCTGAAAAATGTTGTAATTTTGACCCCATTTTAAAAAATGGTGCTACCGGTAGCACCACTTTTTGATTTGGGGGTTGATTTTCATGTTTTTTATGCAAAAATATGGGTTTTAAGGGCTAGAGTTCTCATTTTGAGGTCACAGTTCTCGTTAAGTCAGTAACTATGTTTTTGGTAAACTAGGGTTTGATCTTACATCTTGTGGAATTGGTAAGGAAATTTCTGCATTAATTGGTATTTTCTTCTTGTTCCATGCTATTCTTGTTTGAAACCCTAGGAGGAATATAAATGCATACACCCTCCACCAAGTTTCATCTCATTTGTTGGTTGATAAGTTATTTTTGGCAAGGTTGCTAGGAGGAGTACAAGGGTGTACACCCTCCTAGATTTACCTTCGTTTGACTTGCATGCCCTAGGGAGGAAAAGGGCTCACACACCTAGGGATATTGTGGGTCTAACTCTCACATCCAAGACTCCATTTACCCAATATATTAAAGACACTAATCTAAAATTTGCATTGGAGAAATAAATTGCTTGCATTGGGTAACGTGATTTTACGAGATTTTCAAATTGTTTGAAGTGAAGTCAAGTGTATATGCTATTAACTTCTTGGGGCCTATAGGGCATCCTCTTTTGGCCAAGGAATTTTTTGTTGTCATAAATCTAATGCTACATCCATTAGGGATGTAGAAAATATATTTCTTTCACTCATTACTCACTTGCCAACTGCTAAAATTGCTTGTAAACTTGTACTTTTGTTCAACTGCTCATTGTCTACCATCTTGGTGGTTTACTTGTGTTTTTTGGGGGTTGTAATTTTCCATTGTATCAAACCTTTGCTACAGCCATAAGGTTGTTGTTATAAACTTCTGAAAGCATCTCTTTGCATCCCTAAATTACCATCAAAGGTTGTGCTTGGGTGTTGGACAATTGCTTACCTATTTAATGCTTCATTGTCCAATAAATTTTTGATGTTTTTAATGGTTAATTGTGTAGTTGTTATAAATTTATTATTGTTGATAAAAATATGATATTATCTGTAGTTCTAGGAAAGTAAGATTATCTTGTTGATTCCCCTTAGGTTTTGAGGCTTATATTGCAACATATTGTCTTGTTTTGGTGTTCTAACATTGTTTTTGTAGGGATACAACCTTGGAAACCATCTCCCACCTTCCAAGACCTATTTTCCTAGAATTAAATCCTCTCCTACCTTTGATCATAGGGGTGTTCTTCTTATTTCCTCATTATCTCATTGTAATCCCTCTAGGGTCCCTCGAGATTCCCCCCTTGTGTAGGATTTTTCCTTCACTAAAGAGAGGGGAGGGCTTATCTAAGGTGAAAGTGTGTAGACTCTCCCATAGTTCTCTCCATCTTGTGGATTGGGTCGGGATTTTCCCAACCTACAATTTGCGTGATAACACAACATTAAGTTGAAGTTGAGTATCTAATTTTATTTTTATAACTAAAACTTACTTGGTACATGATTTTTTGTTTTTTGTACTGGCGGAATCAGAAACTTGGGCGATTCTCATACTCGTGTGACATGGGGTCAATTTCCGTCTGCTACCACTATAACCTCCAGGTGTGTCCACACAACCCACAAGCATGGGGCATGGGTAGATCGAGGTGAGAATCAAACTTGAGACCTCCTTTACATATTTCCTTCAATTAACACGCCACTTGTCAGTCAGTCTACACCCCTGCAGGCACTTGGTATATGACTATTACTCAGTTGATAGTTTTGAATTGCATACTAGAGGCATGTTTATTAATTTGAGGAGCTATGGGATTTCGACGATTCAGGTTGACATCGGTGGTCACCCACCTATTCCACTATCTCAAAACAAAGTTTTCATCTTGACATTTTTTTACGGTTTTTTTTGGGTCCTAAACTTCTAGGGTCGTTTTGAGGCCCTAAAAAACATTTTTTTGGTGCGACAACACACAATAAATAGGTTATGGCATGTATTAGGCCATTTGGAATGTGTACATCTCGATTATACCTTTCCAATAAGCTACCAAGCACTCCAAATGGAGATGGTATGCAAAAGTTACGCCCCTGGGAAGTTGATGTATCAACTAACCACATTAGAGCCCACAAACCTTTTGGCATTTCATCTTATGGGGTTAGGGTTTTGGATGTTTAGGATTTTATCATTGATGCTTTATGTTAAAATTCATTTTGGCCTCGCCTCATTTTAATCACTCCTTGTGAATGCATGTAGCTGTCACATCTCTTCTTAGAGATAAGTTGTCACCATTCTAGAGAGTTCATTTCACTCTACATTTTTACAGTTCCTACATATTTCATTCATTAACAGAAATTGAGTATTATTGTATCTTTGTGTTTCTGCCATGTTTCTATGTTTCATTTCATTCCCTCATAAATCTGTATCATTCAATCATATGGGTTATAATAGCCAAGGTTTCGATAAGAGAAGTCAAGAGATTAAAAAAAGTAAAGATGTAATAGAATCTAAGATCAAGTATGAAGGATTAGGATCTGGTGATGTAAAATAGGAGAGGCATGGGTGATCCAAGGTTAAGGTAGTGATAATTCCAAAATAAAATGGACCCAATCCACCTCTTAAACAAATTTTGGCTCTAGGAGGTGCCAAGACCACCAAAATCACCCTTGTAAAGGCTCGACAAGAATTGTCTAGGAAAGCAAGGAAAGAAAAGACTAAAGAGAATCAAATATGCCCAATAGGTGGAGGTACCAATTTACCACTCCAACAACCTTATGCAAGCATGAATAAGGATACATAATAGAAACATCAAGCAACTTGGCATGCATTATCACTTGGAAGACCAAGTGAACCATCAAGTGCAAGGGTATACGAAAGAGGTTTGAGAAATAAAATACATCTCTTATATGTTTTTGTTGCCATAAGAAGGGCCACAAAGTTGGTGAATGTTTGTATTCCAATCCATGTTTCTTCCGTGGATTGAGAGGCCATCATGTGGCTTCATGTTGGAAGAGACTAATCCTTCTTCAGAAGGCCAATATATTTTAAGACAAAGAATAATCCTAAGATCACTTCGTACACCAATCAAAATTTCCAAGAACTATTGTATCCATTTCATACTAACTAGACATTGGGATGTCAAATGTTATAGTCTACATCATGAATTTCATCCCAAGATAAGGTGGATAGCTAAAGTCAAGGGAGCTAAAAGCACACTTGCATCTACACTAACACAAGGAATATTAAATGAAGATAGTTAGGTCAAAGAGGAGGATAGTAGATGAGAAACATCTTAAAAGGAATCCTCTACATCAATATTAGCCTCTAGTTGTAGAGAAATTGTGTTCAAAAGATGATTGAATTATGGTGAGGATTGATGGCATGAATGAGTATTTTATGAGTCAAAAAAAACATTGTAATAAATGCAAGGATTGGTAAGGGAACTAGAAGAGTTACACTTAGTTTTAATGTTGCAATATTCTCTTGGATTTTTGTGCTTCTTAGTTGAGGATGCATAGCTCTTGTATGCACCACTCCTTTCATTTATGGATGCCAAACACAATAGTGAAGGACAACTCATGAAGGCTAAATGACCAAAAATAAGATGAGACAACCTCAACAAGAGCAGTGGTACCTAAGAATGTGTGCTCTCACCATGATAAGTTTATGAATATCACACCTTCTCTTATTTCACGTGCACATCCAAAAGGAAGAATGACATGTTGGCAACCAAAATTTTTATGTTGTATCTTCCTCAATGCTCACAAGAGAGGAAGAAGGGGAACATAAGTTTGACAAGATTTCATATGTGTATAGTTGAAAATTTAAAGCTATGAAAGAAATGTGAAAATTCTCTTGTGGACAAGGTGATTTAAAGGCCACCAATGTAAGCCTACACAAAAGAAGTAGATTATATAAGTCATTTATTTTCTCCATCATAATTTTGTGGGATCTTAGCAAGGTTGTAATTGAGAAAAACATTGAGGATGTAGAAGAGGACAACCATCATTGTTGGGACCTCCTAAGTCATGAGGAATAATGGATGACCTCTTAAGTTACAAGGAATAATGGAAATGCTAGAAGAATGATGCAAAACCTCTTGGGTAATTTTAGCGAATTATCTCTTCAAGGCTAAGACATGGTGTGAAGAGAAAACTACCCAAAATGATAAAATTCAAGTTGTAGAGAAATTTAATTTATGGGAAGTATAATATTTTGCAAGACTCAAAATCCTCTCAATTGGGAGGTATAATATGAATCAATCTTCCACATTAAGACGAAATGGAAATATGGGCTTGGTGATGAAATTTAGGAGTTATGGTAATGGTGTGAAAATGACTTAGAACGTTGTGGTTGAGGATTGATTCAACCTAGATGGTGGTTGTGTCCCAGTCTGGAAAAACCATGATGGAGAGCCAAGACACTAGAGCTCCATCAAAAAGCAATACATGGTGAATTGGCATTGATTGAGTAAGTGGTAATGTGGTGGAGCAATGATGTGGGAAGGGTGTCAAAGATGCTAGCTCATTCTATGTGCATCATCAAATCCTCATTGATTCGGTGACCCACTTCATCGAGGGGTTGCAAGATACTTTTTTAGGATCATTTCACTTTATGAATATGTTCCTTTAATAATCATCGATGAGGCCCGAATAATATGACCCATGTCTCTCTGGGGTCACAAATACCCCAGTTAAAGGGTGTGCATATTTCAACCTTGAACCTCTAGAACGACAAAAATTTCATGGTGAGGTGGGAACCAAGACTTTAAGCCCTTGTAACTAGAAATTTAGCATGGCATTGTAGGACCCATGGATCAAGGAATGACGAGACCCTACTAGGGAAATTTGCATGAATACGGGGAGGATACACAACCTATTGACCCACTTCAATGAGACCCATCCTTCACAGTGAGTGCATCAACATCCTTTGTCTATAAAACTTTGTAATTTAATGTTCTCTTGATAAGCGTTGAGGAAGATTGGGACCCAAGGCCTAGGGGGAACTACAAGCGGGATCATCCATGTCAAGCCATACCATGAGGTCTTAGTTTAATGTGACCACTTAATTGGAAATGCAGTATGAATTCTAGAACAAATTATGGTCTATTGACCCATGCCAACATAAATCCACAACCATGAAAATGTTAGCAACCACGACAACAATGATTCATCCAAAAATTATCGAGGATTAAAATTGGTGCTCCTTATAATTGATTCTTTACCTATCTCTAGGCCTAAGGAAGGACTACAAATATAGGAGGGGATGATGGGAGGGGACAATGAGAAATGGGTGTGGAATTTTGAATCCCACTAATGTTGTCTTAGGAAGAAGAGGAATCGAACTTCCTTACAGAGAGGAGTTGAACATCCATGTAGACAGAGAGCCCAAGTGCCTATGAATTCTAGTGTAACTAGAAAAAAATTGATAAGGGGGTTCAAAATTTTGGGTTTGTAGGTTGATAATTGAAGGCCAGTATGGGGACTACCATTCTATAGTATATAGAAGAGGGAGATGTATTTCCAGAAAAATATAAAGAACCAAATTCTATTAATGTAGAGGGAGACATTGCTCAAGATTCTAGAGCCATTGCAAGAGATGAGAATCTTAGATAAGAAAAGGGAGGCTACCCCTACTAATAAATATATTCCATAGAAAGAAAACATATGCTAGTTACTTTTAGAGGAAATATATGTTGTATTCAAGCATCCATGTCATAGCTTGATTAATCTATGTAGATCTCTTTCTACAAAATGCATTGGGAATCCTCCTCCCAAGAGAAGAACATAAGGTATTAATTATTTGTCTTGGTTCGAAGTAGTAAGAAGACAAGTATTTTATTAACAAAAAAGTCCAAGCTCTAGCTAAGTTGTGGGAAAAGGGTGTGAAGTATCGAACATCATAACATAAGAAGTATTTACAACAATAGCAATTTGGATTCCATTGCACATAAACAAAGATCACTAAGATCCCTTTGAATTATGTATCAATCATTGAGAGCATATAGAGGAAGTATGCTTTGTTGCAACCTTTGAGTCATTGGAATAAGCCCAAAATCTCTAATGGATCCCTTTATAAGATGCATTTTATAAAAATTTATAAAGAACTCAACAAACCTCCTATTTGTTGTTGGAGTTTTCCCATAGGTTTCTCCAAGGTGAATCACTATGTCAAATGTGTTTGGTATTATTTTATTCGTATGACATTTGATTTGATTGGTTTTCACTCCACACATTAAAAATAAGAAAAATAGATTGAATTAATATATGTTGAAATAAGATAATAAAATTTAATTCATAATCCCCCGGATGGGGTGACACGTGGCAATCAATTGACACTGGGCTTAGCACTAAGTCATAGCATAAATTCTTATGGCCGCCACCCACAAGCCTGCATTTACGATGGTGGATGGCCATAACAGCAGTCATACGGTGGAGGGACACCTCCCTCGCGTGATCACTCTCGCTCATAGCGCACTCAGCATGACAGGGGTTAAGGAGGGTCAGGTGACTTCGGCCTCTAGTAATTTTTTTTTTCATGTGCCTAGACAGAGCGGGTCTACTCTTGCTTCGGCTCTCCTCTTCATATGGGAGCTTTGGTGCAGTCCTGTTTTCTTCTCATCCTAGCTCATTCCCATCTCGCTACAATTCACTGAGGCAATTCCTGGCAATTTGCTTTTTCATTTGCCTGGATAGAGTGGGTCTGCTCTTGCTCCTGCTCTCCTCTTCGTCGGGGAGCTTTGGTGCAGCCCAGCATCCCTCTTGTCCCAGCTTACTCCCATCTCACTGCAACCTCACTGTATTGTCTTTTACTCCCTGGCAATTATGGCCAAAAAACGAGGCAGGTCTCGTCGTGGTTCGGCTTGGTACACCCACAAGGCGCAATGACAAAGGAAAGAAAAGTTGGAGCGTGCTCTGGCGATGGTGACCTCCATTATCCGAAAGAAGGCTCGAGCTGAGAAATTGGCTCTGCATGCCATCATTGCAGAGACAGGAGCCGGATGTAGCAGCGAAGCCACAACAATTAAGCCCGGAGACAGGTAGGAGGATGGTGTTGAGGATGCATTTCCCACCTATTACGTGGAAGAAATTCCGTTCATGGAGGACTTGACGACCACCCCGGAGCCCTAAGCCATGGAGGCGACACACCGGGATGGAAGCAGCCCAAAAATGGCTCTGGCAGATGACATTCCTGGGTGCATTGTTGAGGAAATTCCCTGACCGAGTGACTACAGCCCCACCAGCCATGATACACAGGCAAAGTTTGAGGAAGAAACACGAGATAAAACCAGGGCAGAAGTGAACATGGACAACAATCGCTCGGCGAGGAAGGAAGGAGTGGATGGTGCAGAGCTGATGGAGCTTGACGCTGGAATTGGAGCGACCGTGGAATTGAGGGATGTATCCCTCAACGACGTGGGTAATGGCTTGCATGGCTCTCTCCTCCGTGCAAGGCATCTGGCTCTGGTGTTTGAACTCTGAGGCCACATGGTAGACCTGGAGCATAGAGCCCTTTTCATGAGCCAGCATCTGGACCTGCTCCTTGATGCGTACTCCAATGTTCTAGCTAAGCGAAAGTGCCCTCTCTGCGCACAAGCATTTTCCATCCCAGCTAGGTTCACGTGGCAGGCAAGCAAGGGCGACAGGTCACCGGGTATCTAGGTATTTTATGCTTTTCCTGGTTCTTAGTTTTATAATGCTACTATCATATGTCCATTTGGACTATAGCCATCTATCCTGGTTTCCTCCGAGCAGGACAGATGCTATTTTGTTTCTTGTTTTATCATGCTACTATTACATGCTCCCCAAACTATGCTAGTTTCCGGTAATCGACAGCATTTTTGGTGACTCAGACCTATATCACTGAACATTTTGTCAAAGTTTCTTCGATAAATTAATATAGCAGGTTCTACCTTTTTTACTAAAAAAAAAAAAAAAAATTAATTCATAATCGACACAACAAAGTGGAATCTCTATAGAAATTTACTTGTTATTTCCTTTTTAATGCAAATTTAAAATTTCACCTCGCAATGAGATTTCTTGGATCTAGTCCTTGTGAAATCTAGCCTTAGGGATGATATAAAACATTAATTTACAGTAGAAAACAATAGACAATTTTCCATCTCACTTAACTCAATAGACTAGGTAACCCAAGAGAAAAAATACAAAAATTGTGCCAAAAAGTTTTAACTAGTAGGGAACACTTTTCCAAGCATGCACTGTATTTGAAATCACTTTAACAACTACATATTTATAGAAATAATTTTTCTCTATTATCTTCAATAGTTTTCTCAAAACACTTAACAGTTTCATGCCTTAAATATGTCAAATCCACATGAACAATAAGTGTTATAAATTACTTAGTCAAGAAGACAATGCAAGATGCAAATCTAGTAATTCTATTTATAAAAACAAAATTACAGTGGCAGATGTTGAGAGAGCATTCAAAAACTACCTTTACATGCCTATAGATTTATTCAAAAGACTATCACCTGCAGTTCCAAAATTTTATTTCAAGTAAACCTAGATTAGGATCTATACTACTAAAACATCATATATAATTCTCATCAAATTTTACAAAAACGTATAGTCATCTTTATACACTAAGAGGGTTCAATCAGCCTTCTTGAAGGAGTTATTTTTGTATTTCCATGAAGAGACATAGATCATAGATCTCGCTAGTAAGCACGAGAAACTTAGAACCAAGGATCATGAACATATTCAAAGGAGTGTGCAAGGCTACCATCAGTGATCTTCCAGATCCCATTTTCTAGCGCCACTCCATCCTTAGATAGCATGTTTGCTTCATTGTTCCTGTCCCCATAAACATGTGTGAAATATATGTGAGAGAAGGTTGGTTTCAGAAGAATAATGTCATGAAAAATAGGTTGTAGGGTGAATTTTTACAAATTGAATTCTCCTTCCATCCATTGAACCACAAGCAAAAAGTCTCCATAAATTTGAATTTGAGAAATGCCTTGTTCCTAATCTAGTTTTAAGACCAATTTTAAAGCCATGAGTTCACATAATTTATTTGTATCGCTGCCCAATCTAGCCTTAAAAGAGATGTTTTGGGTGGGATTTATATGTATAATTCCCCCCACCCCACCTTTTTTAGGGGGGATCATTGGGAGGCTCCATCAAAAAAATCCCAAGGCAAATCTTTGTTTATGACTTCTTCAGGGGAGTGTTTTGAGATACATCCTTCTTTAAATTGAGGAAATGCAAAGAGGATGTTCAAACTTTGGATAGAAAATTTCAAAGGAATGGTTTCCTTATACTCAAATAGATTAGAATTTCAAGCTAACCAAATTTCTCATGCTAAGGTTAGAGGGAGATATTTATACCTTTTGTGGCTTTTTCCATACACCAACTCCCAAGGGCTTCTTCGATGGAGTTCCCCTTCCAAGCATTGTCCAAATGAGTCAAACGATTTGCATCTTTCCATCCCTAAAGAGTAGATAAATAGGTTATTATAAGGTGAGAGTTTTTTTCCTAGTTAGCTTTGCAGAGACAGGATCAACCCAATCCCTTGTAGCTTTTTTTTTAAGAATGTATCATGTTAAGGATTTGTTGTTTAACAACAACCACATAAAGAGATTTGATTTTGATGGGAACTTGAATTTACATAGAAGCCTCAACCACTCAGGTTTGGGACTATCATTACGCTCAATATATAGGACCTTGTTGATATGTAAACTTTCATGGATATTCCACTGGAACAATTCATCACAACATATCTAATAAAATACTAAAAACTTTACTGTGAAGGTTAATTTCCTTTAGATCTCAAATTCTTTAATTACTAGTTTTTTTCTTAAATGTATAAAATAGTTGAAATGTGAAAAATAGAGAATATAAATAAATACTCACACACCATCCAAAAATAAACACAAGATATAACCTGGTAAACCTAATACAGGAGAAAACCCAGCTAGAAGGTCAGGTCGCTCTGCTCTCTTTTCTTCAAATGAAAGTACAAAGAAAGAGGCACTCTCTATGGAGTTGGCTTTGACATTGTGGCTTGCATGGTTGCTATAGAATCTCTACTCCTCTGTTATTCTCTCAAAATACCACTCCTATTTTCCGTTGGACAACTGAGAGGGGGGGTGAATCAGTTGTTACTGTGCTTAAACAATTATGGTTCTTTTAAACTCTTTGTAGAGACACTGAATGATGATCACAATAATGCAGGGAAATAAACAATGACACTTTCAGCATCATTCACATANAGCATCATTCACATATATGAGAAACACAGAGACAGATATTTCCCGAGGAAACCCATGCAGGGTAAAAACCTCTTTTTCTTTATATGATAAGTAATAGTTACATTCTTTACAGTATCATACATATGAGCACCAACTCATAATGAAGCTACAACCTTAGTTTTGCAAGCTGCAACTTGCTGAGAGCACCAACTCTCTATTTTCTCTAGCACCCACTAGAAGGAAGCACCAACTCCCTGGTTTCTCTAGCACCAACTAGAAGGGAGCACCAACTCCCTAGTTTCTCTAGCACCAACTAGAGGAAGCACCAACTCCTTGGTTTCTCTAGCACCAACTAGAAGGAAGCACCAACTCCCTGTGTTCAAGCACCCACTTGAACCTTTGAGGACACCAGTCCTCCCTAGCTCCACCCAACCACCCTGAAATATAAATCTTTGCTACTGAAACTTATTACAGTGATATGATGTTCAACAATGGCTTACCAGAATCATCACTGTTCTGCTACATTTCGTTGCTCTCTCTGCCTCATTGCCTTTCTGCACACATCACTTGCGCTGTCTATTCTTCTGCTTTTTATTCTCTGTGCGCCATGTCCATTCACTGCATAGTTCCTCTTCTGTGCTATTCAGCTGCTGCACTCTCCTCCTTCACACATGAATCACCTTCACCAACAACAACCACAACAAACTCCAATAGCGATAGACACCCTTCTCTTCTCTATACCGTGTATATATAGCTTCTGTGCATCTTGTGCATGCAATATTCGCCATTCCTCTGCATGCTCATACCGCGCCAATCTCCTCCACCTCTCTAGTGCTCTGCGTGATCATCATCATAACTCTTCATCTTATCTGGTCGTTTTCCCACGCGTTCAGCATCACTGGATGTTATGTTGAGATTCCTCAGCCTCTCTGGCAATTGAGACTCTTCATCTTCTCTGTGACAGTCAAGCTCAACTTCTTTGTTTCAGTTACAGGCTTCCACGCTCATCCATCTGTCAATCCCTTCTAAGAATAGTCTTCCTTCACTTGGACAAAGCTTGGAGACTCTTCATCTCCTCTAACGATCACACAGGGATCTCTTCGAATTCTCTAGTAGATGCCATCAATGGTTTCTGGTAGTTTCACTGTGTCATGCATCAGTAGCCCTCCGATCAACACTTGATCTAACGGTTCAGATTACATCGAGATTTCACATATCGTGATGTCGGGATTCCTGATGTCAATAATCTTTGACATGTCCAACTCTCAATCCCCGAAACTCCGACAAGGACTGGAATCAATGGTCCAGATTCAACCTTAATCTGACGGCTCAGATTACATCACGATTTCACATATCGCGATATCGGGATTCCTGATGTCAATAATCTTTGACATGTCCAACTCTCGATCCCCGAAACTCCGACAAGGACTGGAATCAACGGTCCAGATTCAACCTTAATCTGACGGCTCAGATTACATCGCAATTTCACATATCGCGATATCGAGATTCCTGATGTCAATAATCTTTGACATGTTCAACTCTCGATCCCTGAAACTCCGACAAGGACTGGAATCGATGGTCCAGATTTGATCTTGATTCAACAGCTGCAATTTAAGTCGCGATTTTTCATATCACGAAATCGAGATTCATGTTGCATTATTTCTTTGACATTTCCAACACACGATCCTCGAAACACCTACATGGTGTAAGTCTGCTGACGTCACATGTGTTAAATAACTGCCACGTGTCACCTTGATTCGTGAATTATATGTGCTTGGCATGTTGAATCAGTCTGACACTTGTCATTACCTGGTTGTGCCACGTGTTCCTAGCTGACGTGGTTTGTTGATGTGAGTCAGATCGATGGTCCAGATGTGATCTTGATTTGACGGCTCAGATTACGTCGCGATTTTGCATATCGTGAAGTCGGGATTTTTGTGGATGATATTACTTGTCATCTCCAACTCTCGATCCCTGAAACTTAGACAGGGAGTCGGATCAATAGTCCACATAACCCCCTGAGATGGATGGTCCTCCTGCTTTCAAGATTTGTGAGCCCTCTACTCCTTTCACTTTTAAAGATCGTGCAGATTTTCCCCAATCCAACAGTGGTCGGACCCTGCGCTCAGATCTGACGCCTGAGATCTATCCTCTTCTTCAGCACGCTCTTCTTGTCTTTAATCAGATCTGACGACCCTCATGCTGTCGGGATTTGTGAGCCCTCTACTCCTTTCACTTTAAAGAACGTGCAGGTTCTCCTCGATCCAACGGTGGTTGGACCCTGCGCTCGGATCTAACGCCCGAGATCTATCCTCCATATCTATGTGCTCCTCTTGTCTACATTGAGATCTGACGGTCATCGGGAATTCGGGATGGGATCCAATGATCACCGACGCTTCTCCTCCAAGCTTACACATCCTTCTTACTTGGAAGAATTTCTAAGTGTCAAAGGCCTCGACCTTTGATCCGCCTGTGATCCTAAGTACGCTATCTCCCTTGAGATTTAGTCATGAGTTAACCTCATCCCTGGTGCACACCTACACACTGCATTCGACTCTGCGCTAATTCCTCCTGAGCTTAAGTTGTTCCTGTTTTTCCATCGATGCACACTATGATCCTTCCATCTTCACTATTGTACTTGCCATCAATGACAAGCATACGCTACCTGTTAAACATTTGCCAACAATCTCCCCCTTTGGCATTGATGGCAACTAAGGCACCCGAATTCTTTTCTCCCCCTTTGAGATCAATGTCAAAGAAGAGACATGCTCCCCCTGAGCTATTGCAGTAATTTTAGGAGGCATTAGATTTTCAAACAATGCAAAACCCCCCCTAACAAGATGGACATTTTAGGTGTGAAACGAAATGACACCCAGCTTCTGTCTGAGATATTCAAACGGTGTCTTGGCTAGGGGCTTAGTAAAGATGTCTGCAATTTCTTCTGTAGTGGGAATGTAATGGATCTGAACAATCTGATTGGTGACCTACTCTCTCAAAAAATGATATTTTATGGGAATATGTTTTGTCTTGGAGTGGAGGACGGGATTTTTAGACACACTGATGGCACTTGTGTTATCACAATGAATTGGGATCAGTGCAGTATATTTTACCTCTAAGTCTGCAAGTGTCTGAATCATCC
>ML778302.1:222707-273012 GCA_009831015.1 Picea engelmannii | reverse complement strand
TACATATGAGCACCAACTCATAATGAGGCTACAACCTCAGTTTTGCAAGCTGCAACTTGCTGAGAGCACCAACTCTCTTTTTTCTCTAGCACCCACTAGAAGGAAGCACCAACTCCCTAGTTTCTCTAGCACCAACTAGAAGGGAGCACCAACTCCCTGGTTTCTCTAGCACCAACTAGAAGGAAGCACCAACTCCTTGGTTTCTCTAGCACCAACTCCTTGTGTTCAAGCACCCACTTGAACCTTTGAGGACACCAGTCCTCCCTAGCTCCACCCAACCACCCTGAAATATAAATCTTTGCTATTGAAACTTATTACAGTGATATGATGTTCAAAAATGGCTTACCAGACTCATCATTGTTCTGCTGCATTTCGTTGCTCTGTCTGCCTCATTGTCTTTCTGCACACATCACTTGCACTATCTGTTCTTCCTCTTTTTATGCTCTGTGCACCATGTCCATTCACTGCACAGTTCCTCTTCTATGCTATTCAGCTGTTGCACCCTCCTCCTTCTTCACACATGAATCACCTTCACCAACAACAACCACAGCAAACTCCAATAGCGATAGCCACCCTTCTCTTCTCTGTACCGTGTATATATAGCTTCTGTGCATCTTGTGCATGCAATATTTTCCATTCCTCTGCATGCTCATACCGCGCCAATCTCCTCCACCTCTCGAGTGCTCTGCGTGATCATCATCATAACTCTTCAGCTTCTCTGGACGTTTTCCCATGCGTTCAGCATCACTGGATGTTATGTTGAGATTCCTCAGCCTCTCTGGCAGTTGAGACTCTTCGTCTTCTCTGTGACAGTCGAGCTCACCTTCTTTGTTTCAGTTACAGGCTTCCACGCTCATCCATCTGTCAATCCCTTCTAAGAATAGTCTTCCTTCACTTNGACGAAGCTTGGAGACTCTTCATCTCCTCTGGCGATCACACAGGGGTCTCTTCGAATTCTCTAGCAGACGCCATCAATGGTTTCTGGTAGTTTCACTGTGTCGTGCATCAGTAGCCCTCCGATCAACACTTGATCTGACGGTTCAAATTACATCGTGATTTTGCATATCGCGAAATCAAGATTCCTGTTGCATTGTTTCTTTGACATTTCCAACACACGATCCTCAAAACTCTGACATGGTGTAAGTCTGTTGATGTCACGTGTGTTAAATAATTGCCACATGTCACCCTGATTCGTGACTGATATGTGCTTGGAATGTTGAATCAGTCTGACACTTGGCATTACCTGGTTGTGCCACGTGTTCCTAGATAATGTGGTTTGCTGACGTGAGTTGGATCGACGGTCCGAATGTGATCTTGATTTGATGGCTCAGATTACGTCGCGATTTTGCATATCGTGAAATCGAGATTTCTGTGGATGATATTACTTGTCATCTCCAACTCTCGATCCCTAAAACTCTGACAGGGAGTCAGATCAACGGTCCACATAACCCCCTGAGATGGACGGTCCTCCTACTTTCGGGATTTGTGAGCCCTCTACTCCTTGCACTTTTAAAGATCGTGCAGGTTTTCCTCGATCCAACGGTGGTCGGACCCTGTGCTCAGATCTGACGCCTGAGATCTATCCTCCTCTTCAGCGCTCTCTTCTTGTCTTTATTTAGATCTGACGGCCCTCATGCTGTCGGGATTTGTGAGCCCTCTGCTCCTTGCACTTTAAAGAACGTGCAGGTTCTCCTCAATCCAATGGTGGTCGGACCCTGCGCTTGGATCTAACGCCCGAGATCTATCCTCCATATCTGCTCACTCCTCTTGTCTACATTGAGATCTGACAGTCATCAGGAATTTGGGATGGGATCCAACGATCACTGATGCTTCTCCTCCAAGCTTACACATCCTTCTTACTTGGAAGAATTTCTAAGTGTCAAAGGCCTCGACCTTTGATCTGCCTGTGATCCTAAGTACGCTATTTCCCTTGAGCTTTAGTCATGACTTAACCTCATCCCTGGTGCACACCTACGCACTTCATTCGACTCTGCGCTAATTCCTCCTGAGCTTATGTTGTTCTTGTTTTTCCATCGATGCACACTCTGATCTTGCCATCTTCACTGTTGTACTTGCCATCAATGACAAGCATACGCTACCTATTAAACATTTGCCAACATTTTCTCTACTCAACTATGGAACAAATACAATGCTAAATAATGGAACCCCCTTCTCCTCCTAGTGACCCAGTATTTAACATAGCCTGATAACCATCTAGGGGTAGGGTTTTGACTTACTCAACCCTACATTGTGATAAGGTTTTGGACCCTATATAATATTCTCTAAATTCCATACGTGGCTATCCCCACATGCATGATTAATGGGGGTTGTGTGGCATCCACTCGTACCATGGTGGTCAACACGATAGATCAACTTACAAGAGGCATAACTTTTACATACTAGCTCTGATTGATGCGATTTTTTCACCATTAGAAAGGTCTTGATGTGTACAATAGTTTCAAGGGGTATAGATAAATCTAAGAAAGTTTTGACCAAAAAAATGTCATTTGATGCCTCAAAATGGCTCCAAAAGGTTTCAAACCCCAATTTTCCAAACTAAGACTTGTTGTTAAAATGACCCTGCAAGTTGATTTCCCCAATTTTCCACTCTAAAAGCATAGAGATAAATGAAAGATAACATAATTATCCAATCTAATCATACCTCCCCATTTAGGGAGGCTTTTGGTCCCCAAAATATTTACTAAATGAGGTGAGGAAATGTTTCCTCTACCTTCTCTCTAGAGTACCACTTTTCTTTCCCTAGAATTTTTCCTTTCAACCCAATCAACCAAAGGTCATTCTACCCATGTCTTGTAGTTTTGGACCACTTCTACAAAATTGTGTCCTCTACCAACTTTTCCTAATCATCTGGTGCTAAGTCCTCTATGGAAGGTAGAACCTACTCCTCCTCCTAATCCAACGTGGAAGGCTCGTAGAGTTTGAGATTATCCACATTAACTATTGAGTAAATGTGCATGTATGGGGGTAGACTAAGTTTGTAGGAGTAATTATCTCCCACCTTATCCAATGTATCCAAAGGTCCATATTGCAGAGCCTGGATATTCTTACCATGACCCTGTAGTCTTTCCTTGTTCAACTGTAACCAAACTCTATCTCTCACTTTGAATGACTTCTCAGTTATGTGTTGATCATGTCCGGCCTTATATTTTTCCTGTGACTTCTTCAATGTCTCATGTACTTGCAAATGGATTTTACTAATATTCTCAACAATTTTTTATGCTCTCAATGGATCTCTCATGAGGTCCTCCTTCACTCCTTCTTGTTGTCCATATACAACATCTAAGGGTGAAGGTGTAAAAGATCCAAAGCAAGTTTCAAAAGGTGACATACTAGTATAAGTGTGGACTAATCTATTATAATAGTATTGTATGTAGATCAAATTTTCATCCCGGGTCTTCAGATGCTCTAATTTTAACCCCTTCAAATCTACACCAAAGCATTTTTTACTACTTATGTGTACCCATCTATCTATGGATGGAATATTGTATATCTCTTCAATTTAGTGTCCAAATTCTCCCACAATGTAGTCCAAAATCCACTAAGAAATATGGTATCCATGTCTGAGATGATGCTCCTTGGTATCCCAAAGTGCACCTAGACCTGCAAAGAACATGTTGGATGTTTCTTGTCCTCTGATGGTGTTTTTATAAGGCTTGAGAATGCACATCTTGTTGAACCTGTCAACTACCAAAAATAGATATTCACGTCCCTTTCTATTTGTTGGTAAACCTTCCACAAAACCCATGGAAATGCTTTCCCAAGGTTGAATGGGTACAGGTAAGGGATGGTATAGACCTTGCTTCCTATTACTGGGCTTGATAGTACAACAAATTATACACCCTATAATATCCCGTGCTACATCTTCTTGCATTTTGAACCAGTACACATACCTCTATAAGTTGGCAATTGTCTTCCCAACACCAAAATTTCCTACAACCTTGGAGATGTGAGCCTCTCTGATAAGTTTTATTTTTTCACCTTTAAGGACACAGAGCTTGTCGAACTTGTAGAGTAACCCATTCTAGAAATGAAATTCATCCTTTTCATCACCTTATTCTATATGAATTTGTCCCTATAGCTACTGAAACACATCCTTGAAGTCCTCAACTTTTGTGTATGCCTCTCTATATGCATCATGGGTGAAAGGATTCATGTGCATCAGAGTTTCCAAAGCTGTAATATTGGATATGGGTGGCCTTCAAAGCATTTCTTCCAACATGTTTATGTCACCCTTCTTATACTTGATGACTAGATGAATTTGTTGTAAAAACCCCATCCACTTGTAATGTATGGTTTGTTGTAGCTTATTTTGGGCCTGCAAATACTGTAGAAACTAGTGATTTTTGTGGATGATGGTCTCCTTTCCCATCAAATATGATTCTACTTCTTAACGGATTGAATCATGGCATAGAGTTCCTTTTAATAGGTAGGGTAGTTGAGAAATGCCCCATGAAATATTTTGTAATGATAGCATATAAGCCTTCCTCCTTGCATCAAAATTGTGTCCATGGCATACCCACTTGCATCTATCTCCACTTCGAAAGGATTTTGCAAGTTTGGTAATGCGATAACTAGTTCTTGAGCGATCTTTTATTTCAACTCATCGAAATCCTTCTACTGATTCTTCCCCCACTAGAAACTCTTACCACTCGTTGTTATGGCATGGAGTTGTGCAACTACTGCTGAAAATGAAGCTATGAACTTCCGCAATTACTATGTTTCCCCAACTAATCTCCTAACTTCAATGGTATTTGTAGGAACTAGACATTTCATGGTGGATTTCATATTTACGAGATCTATCTTGAGTTCCCCTCCACCAATCACATACCCAAAAGACACCAATTATTGTTGAGAAAACTCACATTTCTTGAGGTTAGCGAGCAACTAGTGCTTCTTCATAGTATCTAACACCTACATGAGATGTGATATGTGTTCCTCCCAAGTATCACTATAAGATAGTATATCATCCAAATAGACTATAAAAAATGAAACTAGATATGGGTGTATTACAACATTCATCAACCTCATAAATGTAGCTAGTGCATTACATAAACCAAATGGCATGACCAACCATTCATACAAGCATTTAATTATATTGAAGGAAGTATTTCAGGTGTATCTTCCTTGAAGTGTACCTGGTGGTATCCTGATTTTAGATCCAACTTGGTGAAATATTTTATGTTCTACAACTAATTTAACAAATCACCGATCATGGGCAAAGGGTACTAATTTTTTAGTGCAATCTTGTTTAATGCTCTGTAGTTGATACACATTTTCCAAGTCCCATCCTTATTTGGTATAATTATGATAGGTGAACCACAAGGTGAGGTGCTTGGTCAAATCATTCCCTGTTGCAATAGCTACTGCAACTACTTATTTACTTCATTTCCTTTCTGAATGAACCATCTATACAACCCAATATTTAGCAATGGGGAGTCTGGAAATAACTATATTTTGTGCTCTACTTCCCTCCTAGGTGGTATCCTTTTAGGCTCCTGGAAAAATTCTGTGTGCTTGTAGAAAATCCTCCAACTAATGTTTATTCTCTTTAGTACACCCCTCCAGGGATTCCTTTACTCTTATCAAATCCTCCTCAGTTTTATTTTCTCTTAAGAAAAGTAAAACATATTTCTTACTGGAACTAATCAACTTTTTATCTTGGTTGGCACTTACTAGTGAGATATTTGACTTGACTTTATGTGCATTGATGATGTAGGACTTCCCATACTTGATTAGCTGGTATTGGTTGTCTCTTTGCATGAATGTTGTATCCATCATATACATGTAGGAGATTCCAAAAACTACTCCACATACATCAAGGGGTACTACATCCAATTCCACTTCATCAATAAAATCAACACTTACAACAAATTTAATATTACAATGTTTTGTTACCTTGATCTATGCATCCTTGTTTACCCATCCCAATGGATATGGGCTAGGATGATCACAAACCTCCCATCTAAGCTTGTGGACTAGATACTCTACTATGATATCATCCCGTGAACCAGAGTCGAACAAGGCTTCTATATTGGTCTTCTTGACCTAGATCTTGATGTGGAAGAGTTTGATCATCTCTTCTCTTCTCAGTGATGAAGGATACTCAAATTCACCTCCTTTTGCACTGATGTGCATACAATATTCACATCCACATCAAAGTTTATTTCAACCTAATTTATTGAATCCATGGTTAGACGATTCTTTTTCTTTGCCTCCTTCTTGTGCTTTTTTGGGTTCAACTCTAGATGTAGTTTCAAACACTTTTCCTCAGTGTGCCCATCAATATTTCAATAGTTACAATTTTTTCTAGGATCCTTGCAATGATGTGCAGTGGCTACCATATTCTTATCCTTTCCCCCTTTCCACTTCTTCTTTCCCCCCTTGGAATTTTCCTGGTGCTCTTTCTGCTTGGAACCACTTGGCTTCCCTTTCTTGTGGAATATTTTTTCTAGATATTGTTCCTATACACATGCCTCGTCCACTATCATTGGCCTGAAAATCATCAGTTGCTTTAGTAGATGGATATGTAGACCATCCAAGTACTTGAGGAGTACATATGGGTTCTTCGGATAGATACCCATCATGATGGCCATATTTATGAACTCGGTGGTGTACTCCTATACACTCTACCCTTACTTCTACCTAAAGTAGTGCCACTGGATCCATTGGTCCTCTACATACCTGATAGGGTAGAATTGGGACTTGATGAGGGTTTTGAATTTCTCCCACCTAGTTACTGGTAGATCACCATCCAGCCTAATTGTTTATGTATGGTTTTCCCACCAAGTTAAAGCTTGTCCCTCTAACTTTAGCTTGGAAAATGATATCTTTTGTTCTTCATCTATATGGTGAATGTCGAAATAAACTTCTAGTTACTACAACCAATGATTCGTTTTTAATGCATATATCTCACCTTGGTATGGATTTATGTCCACTTTCTCTTCCATATTGAATAAATATTGTGAAGGGATTATTGTATTAGAACTCAGATGCTCTTTCTATGACTCCTTTTATGGGTCTTTTTTATCCCCCAGTTTCCCATTTGATCTGATCTCTGAGTTTGATCCTCCAAATTCTCCAAATGATTTGAGCTTGCTTGCTAGAGATTCCATGAGGAGGGACATATTGTGAGATATGTTGACAAATTAATCTTCCATCTTCACAAATCTCTCCTTTGTTGGATCTCGAGGGTTGTTATGAATAGACTCATCGTCCATGGCTAGGGTTCTACAACTTTCTTCTTAAATTGATTCCTGGATCCCTATAACTTTCCAAAAATACCCCAAGAAAACCTGCTTTGATACCAATATGATATATAAACTACCATGGATATTCCACTGGAACAGTTCATCACAACAGATCTAATAAAATACTGGAATATTTACTGTGAAGGTTAATTTCCTTTATATCTCATATTCTTTAATAATCGGTTTTCTACTTAAATGTATGAAATAATTGAAATGCAAAAAAATAGAGAATAGAAATAAATACTCACACACCATCCACAAATAAACACAAGATATAACCTACGAAACCCAATATGGGAGAAAAAGAAACTAGAAGGTGAGGCCGCTCTACTCTCTTTTCTTCAAATGTAAGTATAAAGAAAGATGCACTCTCTATGGAGTTTCCTTTGACATTGTGGCCTATATGGCTTCTACAAAATCTCTCCTCCATTGTTATTCTCTCAAAATACCACTCCTAGGTGCTTTGATCAACTATGGAACAAATACAATGCTAAAGAATAGAATCCCCTTCTCCTCCTAGTAGCTTGGTATTTAACATAGCTCGATAGCCATCTAGGGGTAGGGTTTTGACTTTCTCAACCCTCAATTGTGATAGGGTTTTAGGCCTTCTAGAATATTCTTTAAATTCCATACGTGGATAGCCCCATATGCATGAGTAATGGGGGCTGACATGGCATTCACTTGTACCATGGTGGTCAACATAGTATTTCAACTTGTGGGAGGCATAACTTTTTCATACGAGCTTCAATTGAAATGATTTTTGCACCATTGGAAAGGTATCTATGTGTAGAATAGAATCAAGGTGTCCTAGAAAAATATGAGAAATTTTTTACCCCAAAAAAATTTGTATGATGCCTCAAATGGATCTGGAAGGCTTCAATCCCCAACTTTCCAAATGGGGACCTACCATTAAAATGACCTTACAATTCGATTCCTCTAATTTTTTCCACTCTGAAAGCACTGAGATAGGTGAAAAATAATATAATGATCCAATATAGACCACTTGTATCCTAGTCTCAACTCATAGTTACCTATAGGAGTAAAAGACAAAATGATATTATCTTATTGATGATTCATGTTTATGAAGCAACTTCTTAGATTTTGAGTATAGTATCCCCATATGTTTTCATACTCCTCTGGCAGTCCAATCTCTTCCCAGGAAAACCATTATTGCAGTCTGTCCAAATTTTGAATCCCCAACATACCTATCTTAGAGTATGGTATCCTTGACTTTCAAATCCATAACCAGATGGTGTGGGAGACTATAAGCATCATTGCTTCCAATCTAGGGGTCCAAGCCAATTTTGACTTTGTTTCCTCTACCAATGTTCCAAACCAACCAATTAACTACCAAGGAGAAGACATACCATAACCACCACTTTCCATATTATTGATGCATTCTTAGAGTGTTGAAATGGCTACTTGACCCATTCTTCTATGGATTTAGGAGAAATATACTTTTATTTGATTATCTACAAATAGAGTTTAGAGCCTTGTATCATTTTCCATATATGTTTTCATTGCAAGGTTATTTGAGAAAAGGAATATGTTCTTAAGGCCCCATCCACCTTGATATTTTAGTACTGTAAGTTTTAACCAAGAGGCTAGAAACATCCCTTTCTTTTCTGTTATCCCCATTTGTGGGATAACTAAGGAGATGATGTCTCAAGGCCCTTAGGTTGCAAATATGGAGTGTCGAGAGACCACATGACTAGCATTTTCCACTTGTGCATACGAAAGCCTTGTCTATCACCACATTTTGATCCATTATCAGTGCATCCACCACACCAGCTAGCTTCTAGAAGGCAGATGGGTCTTTCTCCATGTGGTACAAGTCAGGTATTGTGGTAGGTAATCACCCTAATATTTATGACATTTGAACATGTTGTATTTAAGCTTCTTTTGATTATAGAATACATGCTTGGACATTATTCCTTTGACCTTTTTTCACCCAAGGATAATTTTAACGATGGAAATTTATATTAAAATGTAGAAATATGGGCTAATCTTACTAGTCCTTAATATTTAAAATGTAAAATTTTTGGCGATACTTTTGTAAAAATATTCAAATTTCTAAGGATTTTATATAGTTTCTATAAAAATTTGGTGATTTTTAAGGTAAAATAATTTTATTCTGTGGAATTTGGGCAAATCGTTTTTAGAAAAAATGGAAATTGGCGAATCATGTTTTGGAAAAAAACATGAAAAATTAGCTCATTTGCGAAATTTAGCCCCTAAAATCATCTATGGTTTCACCTTGGTGGTGATGGAGTTTCACTTTGACACTTGGCATATTTTCACCAAGTGAGGCATGGAGAAGGATTGGATCATGAAGAAGAGGCTCAAGGAGCCCCAACGACTTCCACATCTTCCCCAATGACTTTCTCAAGTGCCAAAACGTCCCCTAAAGGGGTGACGTCATCTTCCTTTAGGGTTTCTTTTGTGCAAAAGTAAATTTTAAGATCAATTGTTTAATATTATTTGTGTAAAGGGGAAAGATTAGGGATGTTTACCCCTATCTTGTGTTTTACTCTAAAATTAAGTGGACAAACTATATGTTAGACATTTTGTATAAATAGAGATCATGTGAATCTCATTGGATAACATAACTCTCCCATTGTGAGAAGTACTTGGCTGAAATTTTCGCTAATCTTGGTCATTCTAGTGTTTCTCTCTTGTGAAATTTATTTTGGTGAATGGATGAGGAGGAGTGATGTTCACCCCCTAAAGGCTTTCTCTATTGACTCTTGGATGAATTTTTCATGGTAAACTAGGGTTTGATATCTCATTTCTTGGATTAGGTAAGGAAAAATTTGCATATGTTATTTATTTCTTGCTTAATTTTGGTTATTGTTGGTGGAAACTCTAGGGAGGAGTATGTTGGATACACCCTCCATATTTGCTTCATATTTTTGTTAAGGTTATAAGTCTTTTCTTGAGTAAGGGTTTCTAGGAGGAATACAAGTTTGTATACCCTCCTAGATTTACCCTAAGTTAGTACGCACACCCTAGGGAGTAAGAGGATTTAGAACCCTAGGGTTGTTTTTGATGTAACTTTTTCTTTAAATACCCCGTTCACCCAATTTTAAAGGCACTAATCTGAATATTTTTGCATTGGAGAAATAAAATAGTGCATTGGGAAAAATGATTTTTTTCCATATTAACTTTTTGCAATCTAGGTTTTGTTTCTCGTGCCTAGAGCACTTCTAAGCCACTAGGGCATCCCCTATAAAGGGGTATTTCTTGATTATGTTAAAAAAAATCATATTTATCCATTAGGGCTGCATAAACCCTAATCTAACTTCTTCAATAATTCTTAAATCAACCACTGAAAGTTGCTTAAAGTTTGGACACCTAAACTACTAAGCTTGACACACTTTTTTGACAAAAATTGGGGTAGTTTTAGTGGCTAATATTCTTTATGTAATAAGTAATTTGTTACATCTATAAGGCTGATTTATGTTTCTATGGAAAGTGTGTACAACAATCTTACCTTCTTATGCTAGTATCTTGGTCTTTAAATCTTGAGTTTCACTAGTGTTTAGCTAGTTATCTCTTGCATATTTCACTTGATTTCTAGCACTTTTTTAGCAGCTTATTGTGCCATTTTATTTATGATATATATTGTTACTAAAATCTGATATTAGGTACATCAATCTTAAATTGCTTTTCCAATTGATATATTACATTGCATACTTGGCTTTCCTTATGTCTTGGGCAAGGATTATTTCTTGGTAGGTCACTCAAATATTTGGAAACCTCAATCAACCCTCAAGACTCATTACCAAATTCCATTTTCCATATAAAAACTTGAACTTTAGGGGTATCCGTTCATATTTCACATTTTTTGTCTCAATCCCCCCTAGGGTCACCGAGATTCCCCCCTTGAGGTGACTACCTCACCTCTAAAGTGACGAGAACACATGCCTAAGGTGAAAATGGGTAGGTGCTCTCAAATTTATCATCATTTTTGTGGTTGGTTTGGGATTTTCCCAACCTACAACTTGTGCGATAACATTTTGGCACAATGGATGGGGAGGATTTTGAATCCTCTTTCGAACCCTAACGACACTTTGGCAAGATATCCCAAAGCCTCTTACCTATATTTCCTGGCGACACCACCCAAGGGAAATTCCCTTTTCATATTTTTGATGAGATATTCTTGAAGCTCATATGGAGACTCCACATTCCCAGAACCCTTCCTTTTCCAAGCCTTTTCCCCCTGGGAGGTTCAAACCTTCTAAGGTATACCAAATAATACCTCCCCCCAAGTCTCCCTCTATTAAAACCCTCTTCCATGGTACCCTTCCCCCTTCTCCAATGGATCAACCTTGGGAAAAGTACCTTTACAAACTCCTTAACATGGCCACCATCCAGGGATACCCCAACACAATGACAAAAGAGTCAAACAAGTGGTTTCCAAAGTTCCCAGGAAATAATGTAGTGACTATTGAGGATCATATTTACTTCATAGGTCGAGACATGGACAATGCAGGAATTGAGCATGTTGATGTAGCCATGAGACTATTTGCTTCATCTTTGACTGAAGAAACTCTTTATTGGTTCAGAGGCCTTCTTAGCCATCATATCATGTCTTACGAATATTTTTCTAAGTTGTTTAAGAGAAGATTGTCAACAAAGAAAGATCATGGGATGCTTGTGGATCAATTCAATTAGATAAAGAAAAAGGAGAATGAGACAGTGAATGAATTCAATACCAAATATGACATGTTGTACAACTAGATTTCGACAGAGTTCCGTCCTACAGCCGCATCAGTCCGTCTCCTCTATATGAATGATTTTGAAGGGAAATTTTGCTTCATTATGAAGGACAAGAATCCCACATCATTAGCACAGGCCAATGAATACAATGTTGACATTGAAGAGAATCTTCTTGATTCAAGGGTGGATCCTTTTCAGTAACCTAGTGTCAAGAAAAAATAAAAGACTAAGGTTTCCAGTAGCAATACTCCTCATTTGATTTCCCTCTTGACTCAGAAGATAAACAAGATGAGTACTCATTTTACCCATGTACAGAACCAGATCATGGGTCGTTTGAATACTATAGAAAGAAACTAATATGCTCCCAGACCTTATTTTACCAGACATCAGAGAGATTCCACAGGATGGAAACCAAGGCCTCGACAAGAGGAAAAGGCCCCTAATACTTTGAAACTAGTTGGGATGGTCGACATGGAAGCTTGGTGCCTTCCATGCTAATAACATCACAGAGAAGATGAGTGTCCGCAATGAAATGAAGATTCTCCTGATGCTATGAAGTTCATGGATATGATCTGCATTTTCCAAGAGGAACAATTCACACAAGAACAAATAAATGAAGCCAGAAGATGGGGGGAAAGAGAGGGGAGACTCTGGGCCTTGAATCAATTGACAGACAATCATAAGAAGGAGTTAAGGAGGAGGGAATATTTTACCTATACTAGAAGAAATAAAGCTTCATCCCCTCCATCACATCCTGCCACTCCTCTTCCATCAACAGAAAAGGTGGCCCCACCACCTACTTCTCCAGTATATGATTTGCTTCTTAATCCAACTCCCACAGATGAGATTCAGTTGAATATAGATGTTGCAGCCATGTTTGGAAAACTGGATATGACAATCCCAATGACCGATATGTGAAATATCCCTTCTGTGAAAAGGTAATTCTTGAAGATATTACAGGTACCAACCGAGAAGGAATACCCTCCTATCATTTTGAACACTATGTATCTCGATCGACAAAGGGACAAAAATCCTACTTTCTATCTTTCATTAGGCATGAATGGCCTTCGCTTGAACAACTGTATGCTCGATTTTTGGGCCTCAATAAATGTCATGGAACAAATTGTTTTGAAGACAACCCGACCCTATAGTAATGTATGTTGTATTGATTATAAAAGGGTCAAGGTTTATGAGTTATGTGAGGACGTTAAGGTCTTTTTGATTGATTTTCCACATATCAACCTCCTCATGGACATAGTAGTGATCGATGTTCTGGATTCTTGGGGGATGATATTATAGAGGAGATGGTATTATGACATTTGGGGTTTCCTTAGCATGAACCTTACCCATGCATACATCACCATGGGTGATGACACCTTTGAGATATTTTATAGCTGGGAAAAGAATGATAAGCATGTGATCGATCCTAATGGCCTTGAATACATCAGTGAGTGTGACTACGATGTGCCTTGACAAATTATTGAGTATGATCCACCTGAATTGCCTTTCATGCAGGAAGACTCCATATATATGCTCCTCCAAAGGACAGATAAATACAAAGAGAAACTTTCAAAGTACCAAGGGAAAGAGCCAGGGTCTATCCAAATTTTGAAGAAAGAAGATGAAGAACGTAAAGAAGCCATCAAAAGGATGGTCAACGCAGAGCCTCCTTCCTATCCATACATTGAGAATATAACTTACATCAATTTCAATGAAGGAAGTATTGCACTCATGTGAGAAAAAATAAAGGGAAAGCCCAGGTATGACCAGAGAGATGACAGCTCATGGCTTGGCCCTTACATCATCAAGAAGAAGTTTGATAAAGTAAAGTAATATTTGATAGACTTGGATGGGAGAAAGATGCCATTACCAGTGGATGGATCTCTTCTCTGACCTTATGTTTAGGTCACATGACTTATTCAAGGCATGTGCCCCAGGTAAGTAGGTATGTCATCTTGCTTTCCTTGCATTTTCATCTTGATTACTCATATTGGTTTAGATATATTTCATATTTCATTTTTCTCTACTTGCATTTTGATTTCATGCTTAGTTTAGAATGTTTTGAAAAAATGCTAAAATTTTCTTTTCTAGATTAGTTTTCATTTGGATTTTGATATATATGGATGAAGGGTGATAGAACCACCCTAGATTTTATGATTTCTTGTTTCAGTGTAGGAACATGTTTACCAGGAGATGTTGTGGTTCTCATGCACTCTACGGTGAGCACATGTCCACGACTAGGAGCCAAATTTTATCCCGATTTTGTGGGATAACTAAGGAGATGATGTCTCGAGGCCCTCATGTTGCATATATGGAGTACCGAGAGACAGTGTGACTAGTAGTATCCACTTGCACATACAAAAGCTTGATCCATCACCACATTCTGATCCATTATTAGTGCATCCACCATAGTAGCTAGCTTCTGGAAGGTATACGGGTCTTTCTCCATGCGATACAAGTCAGGGATTGTGGCAGGTAATCACCTTAATATTTAAGGCATTTGAACATGTTTTATTTAAGTTTATATTGATTATAGAACGTATGCTTTGACATTATTCCTTTGACCTTGTTTCACCTTGCTAAGTTTCATAGATTTCCTAGTAAGTGGCCAACCTTTGGGAAATGTTTTTGACTAAGGGTCCCTTAAGGGATTATTGTACCAATATCGACCATACTTCCCACTTTCTGCTCATTTCACTCCCATCATGTTGTCCTCTTCTAGGCCCTTTGACTCTAGTGACCCAATAAGGGAATGTACCTCATTTCATGGGAAGAAGGGAGTGAAGGCCCAGGGGGATTTTTGTTGTCTAAAAAGAAAAAATCCTAGATATAGACCTTCCAGATGCTTCGCCCATGGATCCCCCGAGAAAGAAATGAAACGCTTCTCTGTAAGAAAAGGGGGACCTACAAAACAAATGATAATTAATGAGTAAGGGGTTATTTGGAGGATAGGAGGTCTCATCATCAACCAACATATCATGATCATGGGTATTTAGCGGTATGACATTACCATCATCTGGTCACCTAGCTAGGGTAATGGATCTCAATTACATAACTGAGAGAAAGGGGGTCTCATCACAATCCAACCTTCTCATTTCCGTGAGGTATTTTTGAATGACATTGTCATTATCTGGACACCACACCAATACAGTGACCTTCAACTCATTCCTTAAAACATGAAATAAATAAAGAATGGAAATAAGATGGGCTTGGAAAAATTGCATCGCAAATGAAGGTGCCACACACCCTCTACAAAGGCACCCATAAATGAGATAATACGCGCCCTTGTATGTCATGAAACTCATCGACCTGTGATGTCTAAAACCCTTCCACCTCATCATCCACTACATGACCTTGAAAGACCATCCTTGGGAGAATCCCCTACTTGAGGGCTTTGGTCTACCCAATAGGACTCCTATGACACCCATCCCATACTTAAACTTGGTAAATTGTATAGAGTTTTGAACATTTGTTTAATTTGATGAGGTAGTTTTGGTGCACATGTTTAGGTGCCTTTCTTATTAGACGTGGTTTACACTTGTCATGATATATTTGACTTTATATTTTTGGAGGGCGTACCCTTTTTTTTTGCAGGACCTTGCTTGGTGGCCAATTTTGGGAGAACAAGCCTAGCTTGGGTTTCCATGGGGAAAGAAGCCCACAGGATGGATGCCTATGGCCCACATGTTGGATGACAGATACATGCCTTTGGAGGCCTAGAAGTCATCATTATGGGCCTAACCTAGCCTCTGCCACCCAAATGACTTTCCTAGGAGAGGAAAAATGTCACCTCATTGAGGGTTGACATCATGAAGGAGCTAGGGTTTGGTGGTGATGGAGTTGCACATTGAAAATTGGCATATTTTCATCGAATGAGGCATGGAGAAGACTTGGCGCATGAAGAATAGGTTCAAGGAGCCCCAACGACTTCCACATATTCCCCAACGACTTGCTCAAGTGCCAAAACATCCCCTAAAGGGGTCACGTCATCTTACTTTAGGGTTTCTTTTGTGCAAAAGTAAATTTTAAGATCAATTTCTTAATATTATTTTTGTAAAGGGGCAAGATTAGGGTTTTTGACCCCCATCTTTTGTTTTACCCTAAAATTAAGTGGACAAACTATATGTTAGACATTTTTTATAAATAGAGATCATGTGAATTTCATTGGATAACATAACTCTCCCATTGTGAGAAGTACTTGGCTAGAATTTTCGCCAGTCTTAGTGATTATGGTGTTACTCTCTTGTGAAATGTATTTTGGTGTCTCCTGGTGAATGGATGAGGAGGAGTGATGCACACCCCCTAAAGGATTGTTCTTTTGAATCTTGGATGAATTTTGCATGGTAAACTAGGGTTTGATATCTCATTTATTGGATTAGGTAAGGAAAAATATGCATATGCTATTACTTTCTTGCTTATTTTTTGTTATTGTTGGTGGAAACCCTAGGGAGGAGTATGTTTGATACACCCTCCATATTTTCTTCATCTTTTTGTTAAGGTTATAAGTCTTTTCTTGAGTAAGGGTTGCTAGGAGGAATACGAGTGTGTATACCCTCCTAGATTTACCCTAAGTTGGTTGATACACCCTAGGGAGTAAGAGGATTTGCAAACCTAGGGTTGTTGTTGATATAACTTGTGCTTTAAATATTCCATTCACCCAATTTTAAAGGCACTAATCTGAATATTTTTGCATTGGAGAAATAAAATAGTGCATTGGGAAACGTGATTTTTTTCCATATTAACTTTTTGCAATCTGGGTTTTGTTTCTTGTGCCTAGAGCACTTCTAAGCCACTAGGGCATCCCCTGTAAAGGGGTATTTCTTTATTATGTTACAAAAAATCATCTTCAGTCGTTAGGGATGCAGAAACCCTAATCTAACTTCTTCAATAACTCTTAAATCAACCACTAAAAGTTGCTTAACATTTGTACACCTAAACTACTAAGCCTAGCGCACTTTTTTAGAAAAATTTGGGGGAGTTGTAGTGGATGATATTGTTGCTGTAATAAGTTTTTTTTTACAGCCATAAGGATGATTTATATTTCTGCAGAAAGTGTTTACAACAACCTTACCTTTTAATGCTATTATCTTGGTCTTTAAATCTCAAGTTTCACTAGTATTTAGCTAGTTTATCTCTTGCATCTTTCACTTGATTTATAGCACTTTTTATCAGCTTATTGTGCCATTTTATTTCTGATATATACTGTTACTAACAGATTATATTAGGGACAACAAGCTTAACTTGCTTTTCCAATTGATATATTGCATTGTATACCTAGTTTTCCTTGTGTCTCGGACAAGTATTATCTCTTGGCAGGTCACTCAAAGCTTTGGCAACCTCAATCAACCCTCAAGACTCATTACAAAATTCCCTTTTCCATATAAAACTTTACCTATAGGTTAATCCGTTCATATGTCACATTTTTTGTCTCAATCCCCCCTAGGATCACCGAGATTCCCCCCTTGAGGTGACTACCTCACCTCTAAAGTGGCGAGAACACCTGCCTAAGGTGATAGTGGGTAGGTGTTCTCAAATTTATCTCCATTTTGGTGGCTGGGTCAAGATTTGGACAACCTACAACTTGTGCAATAACATTTCCTGCCTCCTCCAACCAGATGAACCTAAAGTTTAACTGTTTATTTTTTTCAAGGAATCCTTTCAGCATCCACCCCAAGGATATCCAATAAATAGGGGTGGATTCTAAGATCGATTTGACAAGAACCAGTCAACTTCCTCTGGAGAGACATTAATTACACCATGTGTTGAGTGTTTTATATACCTTTGTTATTAGACACTTACTGTCACCACTTTGATACCAATTTTCTTTCAAATGAAACACAAAGTATTTTAGTCCCTCATCTATCACCAGTACCTAAAAAGGAAATACTTGGAAATACAAATAGTTTTCATTCTCCAAGAGTCCCCGATAAGAGATTGTTGACTTTTCAATGTTAAGCTCCATACATGTTGTTTCACAAAAGAGATTGATGATCTCTCTAATATTTTATACCCTCCTTCTGGTTCCTTCACAAAAGATTAAAATGTCATCAATGAGGATTAAACGAGTGACATATCAAGAAGTACCAACATGTATGCCTTTAATGTTTCAATTATTGTGTCCTTCTTAATAGATCTACTAAGACCTTCTACAGTAATGAGGAACAATAGGGGGGAGAAGACAACCCTATATAATCCATCTTCCAGACTTAAAAAATGGAGAGGTAGGTAGCACCATTAGTTAGAATTTCATAAGAAACTAAGATAATGTAAATCATTATCCAAGTAACAAATCCATGACAAAAACCAAGATGAATAAGGATGCCTAATAAAATCCCATCTCACCCTATCAAATGCTTTGGAAAGGTCCACCTTCAGGGATATTGATTTTAGGTTCCTAGAATTGATTGAATGGAGACTCTCCTATGCTACCCCCACTGCCTCATGAATTTTCCTTACTTTCATAAATCTAGACTGCTTTGGAGATATCTGATGAGAGAAAATTCATCTTATCCTTCTGGATATTATTTTGGAGATAAATTTTTAAATGCAATTACAAAGAGAAATTGGTCTAAAGTTATAGAAGTGAGTGGGATTATATGTCTTTAGGATTGGGTCTAATAAAGAAGTATTAAAAGTTGCTAATACTTTCCCAAAAGTTCCAAATACCTTGACCACACATTAAAGGTCCTCTCTAATGAAATCAAAATAGTTTAGGAAGAATTCCATTGGGAAGCCATCTGACCCAAGGCTTTTGTCCTTTTGGAAGCTATGGAAAGTTTGTAGAAGCTCCTCTTTCTTGAATCCATCCATTAATTCTTGATTATATTTAGGGTTAATAAATCTTGGAAATAATTTCGTGATTATGATGATTGTTTCTATGGTTTCTTTGGATCCTTCTTTGAAAATATACTAAAAATAATTAACTCCTTCAATAGCAATTTCAAAGATCTCATAGCCATGGAGGCATCCTCTCTCTCTATATTCTAGACGAAATGAATGTTTTTCATGTTCATTACATTCCTGTGGAAAAATTTAGCATTTTCATCCCTTTCCTACTACCAAATATCTCTACTCTTAATTATCCATTCTTTCTTCCTGTCAAGTAAGATCTTCCTTTTTTTTATCTTCTAGGAGTTTAATTTCCTCCTTTTGATTATCTGTAAGGAAATAAAATCATTCTTTATTATATCAAGATTCTAGATATTCTTTATCTTATCTTAGGGTCTTTTCATCCTTCTTTTTTTTCTCAAAAGATCAATTAATTGGAACCTTCTTTACCCTTTTTAGGTTTTGGAGAAATTGAATGGGGGGGAATTCATCAAGCGAATCATCCAAGGGATTCCAAGAATCTTTTATCTTATTCAGGAAATCTTCATCCTTTAACCATCAAGGATTTAGATTGAAGGGATTTGGAGCTTTCTCTTGTGCTATAACCACCTCCAAAAGAATAAGAATGTGGTAAAATTCAACACCTAAGGAAACCCATTAACGTAGTCCTACAACTTCATATAAAAAATCTTCCAAGATTAAGAATCAATCCATTATTTTTTCTATTCGAGCTTCCCTTGTCCTCTTGTTTCTCTAGTTGGGGTTAATCTTTTAGACTCTATGTCAAGAATCCCTACTAGTTCCAATTTAGTTATGAAGAATCATGGGAGTTTACCCACCTGAGCAACTAGTCCCCATACCTAGAAAGCTCTTAGGAAGAAATTTAGGTCTCTACTAATGATCATTAGACCTTTTCTAGTCCATCCCCTACTGAAAAATGTTTCACAGTATTCCAACATGTCAGAATAAGGCCCATAAATGTTTATACATGTTGGTACACATCTCTCTTATCGTTGGGGGGTTGAATACCTAGGGGTTGTTAATATTTGACCAACAAAACCCCAAGGTGTTAGCATGTTCAATACTCAATCAAGGACCGAAGAAGGTCTCACCTAAGATGCCATGATAATCACAAAGACCATTTAGTATTTTGTCAGATGCAAAGGGATAGTGTATACAAAGGAACCTCTTGGCAGTGCATACATTCATTCATTCATAACCTATTAACACAATATTATGCATAAAGAAATAAATATATTTACTCATTCCATCACACAACATAATACATAAAGATAGAGCTTCACATTCTTTTCATTAGATTCATGTAGATACAAAATAATAGATACACAGAACAGTCTCCATGTGCTCTACACAACACACCTCTTGTTAGAATATAATGGATGTGCTCGTTTTACCATCGATAATATCACTATTGTCACCCAACCATAGGCCGAAGCCACCCTTCGAGCACCTTAACCTTGACAGAGAATTATTTTGGAATCAAACCCTAGGCTAGATAGCCAAACAAAGGGTAGCACACCTTTTTCCAAGGATAGCGCACCAAACAAGAGCTAATCAGATAGTCCAAACCATAACCAAGAGATAGTCCAAGAAAAAACCGAAATATGCTATCTGCAATGACAACTCTCCTCCAAACTTGCACACAAACTGGGAAACTGCAGTGTGCACAAGTGTTGCTTCTGCAGTTCTAAGAATGCCTGCCAGAATGAAGACTGGCCTCCTGTATTTATACTAATTCTAGATAACTACCTGGGCTAACTTCTCATGTTGGGTGTTTATTTACTTAGTATATAATACTTCTTCTGGACGACTTCTTCTCTTGTGGGCTAATAACCTAATACAATTATCCTCTTGAGCTGACTTGTCTTCTAGTGTTATTAGCCAACTCATTAGGGTTTCTTCTTGCTTCCCGAAATATTCTATTCTTGTCAGGTTTACACATGGAGGTAAATACCTCCCGCAACTACCATAATATTAACACTCCCTCCTAGCTAGGGAGGTATTGAAGGTAATGGTCTTGAGCACAAACATACCATTTACCCGATAGCATCAACATAGTCATATAGACTATCTCATGATTAGATTATGAGCACCATCATCACTATCAGTGTCATCAACTGCATCATCTCTCGAAACCATACTCCATCTGAGTAATTAGACATGATGTTGGATAAGTCACTCACTCCATAGAGTGACACAAGAACCATTCTTTTAATCCATACATATGTCCTAGAAGAATAAATTTCCTAGACCATTTTCCGTCTGGGAAATCTATGTCCATTGACCATTCATCTAGCTGATAATCATTTCCAACACTCCTGATAGTGTTCAATGCAATCAGAACAATATCATTCAATTGAACACAACTGTGTCTATCCATAGTAGTACTCAACTACAATCCAGTAGTACACTGCCACACCAAACAGCACACAGTTGCTTGAACAGTAACATATAGTCACAATCAGTGGAACACAATCCACCACAATAGCATGCATCTATTGTCTAGAGACATACAGTCTCCATAACAATCATCTGATATCAACCTGCACAGAAAATATTGTTATGATATAAACTGAATCATCTGGGTCATTCTTCCACTCACATCTGTGAGATCTGGAAGAGCATCTACCCTCAGAAGGTAAAACATCAATGATGAGCTATCTGAACTATTCTTCTCAAGCAAGGAAGATTAAATGTCTTGATTTCTAAGCCTGGACCATTCCCCACCTTGGGCCATTCCTCCAACACTAAACAAAGTGCAACCTAGAGAGAATGAGTCTGCCCTAAGGAATGCCTGTCCCTGATTGTTGACCCTGGACCATTCCCCACCCTGGGACATTCCTCCGGCACTAAACAAAGTGCAACCTGGAGAGAATGAATCTTCCCTGAGGAATGACTATCCGGACCATTTCCAAAGGAAATGATTGTCCTACACCAACCTTCAAAATGAACCATTTTTCGAAACTGCTCACACTTGTGAGCCTCGAAAAAATGATTGTCCGGCGAGGCGGGCCAGTTTTCTTGAGTAACCCTCAAGAAGAGAGACTTCCCTAGACCATTCCCCATGTTAACCACAATGGGAAATCACTGTCTATGGTACATCAACAATCCATCAAACCATTTTCATTAAAAAAATGACTGTTCGATCTGAACCATTTTCTGAACTGGAAAATGCATGTCTGTCAGAAATCTCAAACCACTTTTTGAACTGGAAAGGAACTGCTCATCCTGGACCATTTTTCAAACTGAAAAATGATTGTCCATAATTCAATAACATATCATTGCTCCCTCCCAACCTGGGAGTCATCTCTTCCCTTTTCAATAAGGAAGCTGTCTCCACGAGCTCCATCTTGTTTCTTGAGTATGCAAACTCTTTCATCTTGGACAGAGGTTTTACTAAAATTTCTGCTTATCTGGCCATCTATCAAGATATATTGGAGAACCACTTCTCTTTTCTAGACGTCATCATGGAGAATGTAATTCTTGATCTCAAATGTACTTTGGTATTTCTGGGACACTGGTTTTCTCTGAAGGCTTCATATAGCTCTGATCAATAAAGTATGTCATTGTTGGATTCACCTTTGTTTCTTACTAGCTCATAACATCGTGGCAAGGGTCAAACTGGAACATATCCAAGTGGTACTTCTTCCATCATGAGAGTTTGTCATGGATTATCAATCCATCATCCTGAGCTTTTGAGTAACCATTCTGATATAATATCTTTGTTATAGAAAGTCTTCACCATGCTTTTGTTTTGCATTGGAGGTTCTCCAAAAAGTTGTCTTCTTCCATCTACATACAAGGGTCTCTTTCTTGTATACCTCAAAGCCTTGAGGTTGCTCTTCATACGCTCTTTGTTCAATTTCTCTGGAGAACATTCTTTGCATTCATCTGATGTAGAACTCCAACCCATGAATATTGTGGATGATATAATGAATCATGTAGAGGTATGTCTGGTTTACTGAAACAACTAATCATCATAGTCTTCTCCCTCCATCTGGGAGAACCTCTAGTTCTAGATCTTGAAATGCTTACATTCATATACATTATTCTTCATCACAACTTTCAGTTCCTTTGGTTGATTGATTTTAGTGAGTTCATATCAGGCTAGTAATATTGTGATTCTCGATACAATGACTAGTTGTTCTGGCTTCTCTTTCTTTCTTGGAATCTTCATGTTCTTCCTCATGTTTTTCTTTAGCTCTTGGATCCATGGAGTTTCTTATAGATTCCATTCCCTAAAGATTCCACTTCTTCCTTTCATCATAGGATCATGGATGTGGATGGACAACCAGGGATACTTTAAGGCTTCTCTTCGAAGAAGACTTCTTCTAAGGTTGAACTGAAGACATACTGCTTTTCATGGCTGCAAACATGGATATATACTTCATCATCTTTAATGGATCGTAGGATTAGCTCCCTCCTAATCCCTGCTTCATGTATGAGTGCATGTTTTTCTTTTGGAAGTATATAATCATCTCCCTCCATAATCCATTCTTTCGTCTGCATCCTTATTGCCTTTTGGAAGGTGTCATAAGTATTTCTCCAATTTCTTCTTGATTGCTAACTTCTTCCTGTCTTTTACTTCAAGATTGATTCTGATTTCATCTTATCTTGCAGTTGTTACTTAAGTAATAACTTCCACATGAATTGTTTGATGTACTTCATCCTTTCATTTGTATTTTCTGACCTGTATTCATAATGATAGCAATCCTTTTTGTTTCTTCCATAGGTATAGTTTCTCTTTGAACATATTATCTTCTAAGAAGTAGATATACAAGATATGTACCGAAAACATGGTATGTACAAGAACTATGAAGAGTATTGTTACCTTGTCTTAGAAGAAGAAGTTTGTTTTATCCTGTTTTATCCTGCTTCGTGTGTCCCCTTCCTTTTCTTTAGCTCGGGACAATGATTCTTGTAGTGATCATAATTTCAACAATTGAAGCATTGTATTTCTCACATGTCTTTCTCTTGATTTGGCTTCTTCCTTGAACCAAACTTCCTTTTGTTCCTGAAATTCTTGAATCTTGTTGTAAAGGATTGATCATCATACTTCTTTTGGGGTTTCTCTTTTGCACTGATCCTTGATTCTTCTTGAGCACAGCAAGTCCAAAGTTCTTCAAATATAGGATACTCCTTCCTTGTGTTCGTGCATGTGGAAAATGCATCCCATGTCTTGGGAAGACCATTGAGTACTATGTTTATCAATTCCTTCTCTAAAATTATCTCTTCAATAGCTTGTAGTCGATCTCTTAACTAGGAGATTCTCACAAAGTATGATGTTATGTTGTCATCATCATTCATCTTCATGTCACGGAACTCATTCTTCAGACTCATTACTTGTCCAATGTTTCTAACTGAGAAGAGGTTTGTTAGGGCATCGTACATCTTCTTCAATGAGTCAAGATGGGATATGTAGGGTATCAAGTGGTCTTTTATAGAGTCCGCTATGATACTCATGGCATTGATGTCACCGTCTTTGAACTTCTCCATAACTACAACGTTATGCGGTTCCTTCTCTTTTCCTTCAAAATCCGGTTCCACGATCCTTCCTTTCACGATATCCAACACTTTATTCTTGGAAAAGATGAGGTCAATCCTTGTCTTCCACGCTCTGAAGTTAGAAGCTCCATCTAAATTGTTTTATGACTTCATAGAGTAAGTCATGCCTGCTTTGACTTGGTTCTTCAACGAGCTTAGTATCCTTACGGATATGCTCCCTTCGAGTGGTTAGACTGAATGAAGGAGGTGTGGGCCCATAACCTATTAGAATATAATGGATGTGCTCGTTTTACCATCGACAATATCACTATTTTCACCCAAACATAGGCCGAAGCCACCCTTCAAGCACCTTAAACTTAACAGAGAATTATTTTGGAAGCAAACCCTAGGATAGATATCCAAACAAAGGGTAGCACACCTTTATCCAAGGATAGCACACCAAACAAGAGTTGATCAGATAGTCCAAACCATAACCAAGAGATAGTCCAAGCAAAAACCGAAATCTGTTGTAATGTTCTTGGCTTGGCTAGTCTAGGAAACGCTGCTAATGTGTGTGTAGGATTAATCGTTTACAGCATATAAATGATCATACAAATAACAAATGCGACAAAGTACTACAAAGTTTATTTTATGATATCTCTGCGAAGTACAAAGGTCGAATGCGGCTAAATGAAATGAATCACTCAACTAGATCAAAAGACAAAAGGATCTTATCCAGAATACAATAAGAAAACTAAATGATAATACCTAATAATAGATGAGCACTATAGGATCAATGGATGAGATGGAACTATGGCAGCTCGTATGGTAACTGCTGGAAGTATGGAAAGTTCTCCCTTGTGACTATACCTCTCGGAATGGCCTAGAAACAATACCAAATGGTGCGCCCTGCTCTAGTTCTCAGTACTGGTAACTGTCGGACCCCTTTGCTGATGGGTGTGGACCTCGGATGGATCCCCCTGGGAGAATGCACCCCTCTCTCATTGGAAAAGTGTGCCCTAGTGATTCCACTGTCGGAATCGGCTGTGATGTGTCTCAAAATGACTACCTAGGCTGGAAAATGAGTCGGAAGGGTTTCACTAAATATGGCTTGATGCTCGCTCAGGAACCCAGAATGTATCCGCCAAAAGTGTCACACTTCCAAGTCTAGAAAATGCACCCCAGATGATTCCTCCATCGAAATCTGGCGAGGAACCAAGAAAAATATGCGCCTTGCTTTCCTCTCAAATGGGTCGAAAGCAAATCTCAGAATTCTCCCTGGATGGGACAAATCGATTCCCAGAACCTCCTCGAGAGCTGCACCCTCAGCCTGGATAAGTGCACCCTTGTTGTTGAACCCTGTGTAACTGTTGTTGAAGAATGATGGAAGACCTGTGTGATCTTCCTGGTGACTAGGGTGTGTCTCTCAACATCGAAATCAGCCAACTTGTGTCTTCATCCTAGATTAATCCACTGAACTATCTCTCCTGAGATGCGCCTCTCTCCTCAATGACAAGTCATAATATGCATAATGATGAATTAGGTCATTGACCCTTCTCTTATAGCTTTTCTAAACCCTAATTCACTACTGAAACCTAATTCATTGTTGAACTTTTCCCTCCAAGTGACTTTTACTTTATTTCATTATTCCTTTCTTAAATCACTTAATTAATTAATTCATTAACCATTTTACCTCTAAAAAGTGATCTATCCATCCTTATGGCTTCTCCAACCACTGAAAGTCACTTCTCATCATCTTATCTTATAGTGCTCTTCTTCCCAATTCCGATGAGCTATTACACTAAGAGGTTTCTCCAAGTAATATGCCCATTATGACCTTCTTAGTGAATTTAATTAAGATATGACCCATAATAACTCAAAATTACAGAAATCGTCGGAATGCAACAGAACCAAAGCCAAGATGTGTGAAATCGATCCTGGTGATGAATGATGCAAGTCGGGCCCAATAAAACCCCTCAATATCTCTTGAACTCTCTGTCACCCCTATCTGGCTACTTTGGTAGGCATAACACTCTATAAAGTTATAATGTGTCATAATGGGGACATTACAGTCCTCCCTGCCGGAATATTGCTTTTTCTCAAGCAATAACTGAAACCAACTATATGTGATACCGGGGTCCCATATCCATCTGTGTGACACAAGGCAGACTCCCCTAAAGATGTGGTCTCTCCAAGTGCTCACGATGCATGACACCCACATGCTCCTGATGAGTAGAATTTTCAATGGCCAAAGAATCTCAGTCAACTCCCCGAGCAACCACTCTACTCGAAACACAACTCCATCAAACGTTGAAATACCAAGCACTCCAATCCATGGATCCCATATCAAAATGTGAACTGCAATGCCATGTGTAGTATAGTTCTATAACATATCAACACCATGAGTGTCCTGTAAATAACACATGGCCTCAAACTAAAATGGGTCTATCCTACCAAACCATACCAAACTCAACACGACCCCCACCGACTGAACATGATGCTTCCATAGTGAGGTACTACAAGACCTCAATGAATCACCAACCAGTGAAGTGCCCTCCCCAATACTAAAAATCAATGGAAAATCAAAGTGACTCCCCCCTGCAAATGTCCACTCATCTCCATTAGTCAATGAAATTCCCATCCCTATAATCCCAGGGTCCCATGCTAGTCTCTGTAGGGACCATCATGTCGATGTTGCTCTACTTTGATCATGATTTCTCAAAGTATCCATATTGGACCCTCCACTCTTGGATCCTCATAAGATGAAACAAACTATTGACCAAATGGACTCCTGGATCCCATGTCAAATTTGGAAGTTCATCACTTCCAATCCCCACTAACTGTTGGTGTGCCCTACTAGTAACTGTCGAAATCACTCCACCCTCATCCCAATGAGAGTCTGAGTATGTAGAAATCTCTGAGATATCCTCTGTCTGATGGCCTAGGATAATCCCCATCACACCCATGGCCTCAACTGTCTGCCCCCGATGATCCACCCCTATCCTGATGAATATAATAAAGACACTCTTGTCAAGTGGTCTTGGCCTACCAACTCTCCATGTCCGCTACCACTCTATAGCTCCCCCTGTGTTGTTTTCAATGATGAAAGTATCGAGAAAGGTTATCATAAATATATGAAACCAACTGTAGGACTGGAAAACATCATACGCTTTGTTCAATCCAAAGGACTTAACCAAAATCTCGTCCATCGGCACCCATGGTAAATAATCGCATGTACTCATCATTGAACACCAACCATCAGGTACAACGGTAGGTACCTCCACCAACTACGGGTCAATCATTCTCCATCCATCATTACTCATGCAATTGCTGCTACAGTGAAGGTGATCTTCTAGATCTATATACTACTGCAAGGGAGAGGAATCTCCATGCTCTACTAAGTACATCTGCTCCTTGCAATCCAGTTTGTACCCCTAAATCCCACTGTACAGCTTTGTATGCCTCTGTGAACTACCACTCATCACTGTGTGCCCCTGCATACTCATGTGATCTCCTATATACACCTGCAACATCCTGCATCCTAGGTGTACTATGGGGTCATCCTCTACATGAAGGTCAACCAATCCTGGAACACAAATGGAAGTGTCCTCATAACTACCCCTGGCTCTAGAATCCCCATGTGTACATGTGTGCTCAATTGTCTCAACACCCCTCATAAAGGGTGGTCCCTATGACCTATGGACATCCTCATGTATCTCTAGATCATATCTCTCCATACTCATAAGTGATCTTGAGTACTCCTCATGCTCCTCCCTAAACTAGTGCTCCACTGCTAAACCACCAACATCCTCTCGCAATGTGGCTGAGGGATATATTTGACTCTCTGTTGAAATAGATGTAGTGGATCTCTGTCTAATTTCCTCAAGGAGCTCCTTTGATCTAGATTCTGATTCTTGAAGGGTTGTCTATGTGCCTTCTAAGAATCTCTGTGTGCTCACCAACTCATGAGTGAGTCGGTCCACCTCAACCTCCTTCTCCCTCAATGCCTTGTGATACATCTCGCCAACCTCCAATAGGTAATCCCTATCCCTCAACAATTGTTGGTAGTCGGCCCTCATCACAATCACTCTCTCCCTGAGTGTATGGAATTCATCAATGACAAGTCCCCCATATGAACTATCTTGTGTCATCGAGGCCCTCCAACAATAACCTACCACCAATGCATGTGTATCATCAATGCATCTAGTGGCTGCCATGATCATGTCTTCATTGAATCTCAAGTGTCTTGTCAAGTGTCGTGACTCATGGTCACAATCTCGTTGAGGTGATACCTCATGCCTCTCACTACTAGTGTTAACAATGGAATCCCCAACAACACACTCCTCAAAATATAAGTCATTGAACTGCCCATTGTCCCCTGTGCTACTAAGTCCTCCTGTATGCCACTGCACACCATCACCAACTGCGACCCCTATCTGAATCGCACCATATCTTGTATGGGAAGTTGTATACTCATGTGCACTCACCCTACTAATATCATTTGCGCCTAGATCCCATACAGATGTGTCCAGACACGTGCTATGGTCATTCCGACCAATAAGGAGTGCATCCTCATCATTGTAGATTGATCCTGAGAGTAAGTGTCCCAACAAGATGTCGATCTCCACAACCTGATCCATCAATGGAATATCCAAGAGTGGTGATTCACTCTCCTCATACTGATAGGTATGTGTAAGGTCAACTATCTCCAAGACATACCTCTCCTCCTAGGTCTGCAGATCCATATGTTCCTTGTGTACAATCCCTAGACAAGGATCCTCTACCATATCAGAAATTCCATTGATATCCTCATGTGCCGTGGCTAGCATAAGTGACTGAGAAGATGAAAAATGTGGCTCACTCATCATAGGAAGCTCATCATTCTCCATACATGACTTCATGGAAGCCATGTCTACACCCACCAGTAGGTCATCCAACCTCCTAATCTCATCATGTCTAAGTGCCAACACATATGAATCCTCATAAGTGTCACCACTATGCTGAAGTGTTGAATCCTCAACATTACCTGATGGGGAAGATGAAGGATATGCGCTATCAGCCTCTCCATACAATTGTCCCTCAGATGTGCAAGAGTCACCAGACTTATCAGACTGCTCCAAATAGGCATCTATGGTTGCATTCACATGCATCTCTTGATCCTCGCTGTCATAGTGCACCTCAACAATGTGCACCTTCCCTTTACCCCTACATCTGTGACTTTTCTTCCAAGGCACTTTGCAATAGTAGTAACGCTCCCTGCATCTAATGGGTGTAGGATCCATCTGTGCTCCTATCAATCCACTCACTGGTAATGATGTATCTACATCCTTATCTGATTTTCCCCTTAGGTTGGCAGGAAAACCAGCTCTGATACCACTGTAATGTTCCTGACTTAGATAGTCTAGGAAACGCTGCTAATGTGTGTGTAGGATCAATCATCTACATCATATAAATGATCATACAAATAACAAATGCGACAAAGGACTGCACAGTTTATATTATGATATCTCTGCAGATTACAAATGTCGAATGCGGCTAAATAAAATGAATTACTCGGCTATATCAAGAGATAAAAGGATCTTAGCCGAAAAAAAATAAGAAAACTAAATGATAATACTCGATAATAGATGAGAACTGTGGGATCAATGGATGAGATGGAACTATGGCAGCTCGTACGGTAACTGCTAGAAGTCTGGAAAGTTTTCCCTAGTGGATATACCTCTCAAAATGACCTGTAAATTGTCCCAAATGGTGCGCCTTGCTCTATTTCTCAGTCCTGGTAACTGTCGGACCCCTCTGTTGATGGATGTGGAACTCGGATGAATCCCCCTGGGGGAATGTGCCCCTCTCTCATTGGCAAAATGTGACCTAGTGATTCCACTGTCGGAATCATCTGAGATGTGTCTCAAAATGACCACCTTGGTCTACTGGGAAATGAGTCGAAAGTGTTTCCCTGAATATGGCTTGATGCTCGCTCGGGAACCCGGAATGTATCTGCCAAAAGTGTCACACTTCCAAGTCTAGAAAATGTGCCCTAGATGATTCCTCCATCAGAATCTGGGGAGGAACCAGGCAAACTATGCGCCTTGCCTTCCTCTCAAACAGGTCGAAGGGAAATCTTGGAATTCTCCTTGGATGAGACAAATTGATTCTTGGAACCTCCTCAAGAGCTACTCCCTCACCTTGGATAAGTGCGCCCTTGCTGCTGGATCCTGTGTAACTGCTGTTGAAGAATGATGGAAGACCTGTGTGATCTTCCCAGTGACTAGGTTTTGTCTCTCAACACCAAAATCAACCAACTGGTGTCTTCCTCCTGGAATCCACTGAACTATTTCTCCTGTGATGCGCCTCTCTCCTCAATGACAAGTCATAATCTGCATAATGATGAATTATGTCACTGACCCTTCTCTTATAGATTTTCTAAACCCTAATTCATTGTTGACCTTTTCCCTCCAAGTGACTTTTACTTTATTTTATTATTCCTTGATTAAATCACTTAATTAATTAATTAATTAACCATTTTACCTCTAAAAAGCGATTTATCCATCCTTATGGCTTCTCCGACCACTGAAAGTCACTTCTCATCATCTTATCCTATAGTTCTCTTCTTCCCAATTCTGATGAGCTATTACACTAAGAGGTTTCTCCAAGTAATATTCCCATTATGACCTTCTTAGTGAATTTAATTAAGATATGACCCATAATAACTCAAAATTACAGAAATCGTTGGAATGTAATGGAACCAAAGCCAAGCTATGCAGAATGGATCCTGATGATGAACGATGCAAGTTGGACCCAATAAAACTCCTCAATATCTCTCGAACTCTCTGTCACCCCTATCTGGCTACTCTGGTAGGCATAACACTCTGTAAAGTTATAATGTTCCAAAATGGGGACATTACATCTGCTAGCTGCAACGACAACTCTCCTCCAAACTTGCGCACAAACTGGGTAACTGTAGTGCGCACAATTGTTTCTTCTGCAGTTCTGAGAATGCCTACCAGAATGAAGACTAGCCTCCTGTATTTATACTAATTCTGGCTAACTACCTGGTCTAACTTCTCATTCTGGGTTTCTATTTACTTAGTATATAATATTTCTTCTAGCTGACTTCTTCTCTTGTAGGCTAATAACCTAATACCAATTATCCTCTTGAGTTGACTTGTCTTCTAGGGTTTCTTCTTGCTTCCCGGAATATTCTATTCTCGTCAGGTTTACACGTGGAGGTAAATACCCCCCGCAGCTACCATAATATTAACACCTCTTTCCTACTTCCGAGCCATTTTCTAGTTCATTACAAAAACTCATACAAAATTTGAGACAGAACTAGTGCTTCAAACTAGACTCTTCTCCACCTCTTTTGATCCACTTTCTTGAGTGAATGTCATATATGCATGCTCTTCATGTTGGCATGTATCCCCCAAATATTCATGGAGCATGAAAATCCTAACTAACTTTCCATCTCATCCATGCCTTCACCTACAATCCTTCAAGCCATTATAATACTCAAGTATAAAATATTCCCAAAGATACACTCATATTCCTTTCATGTGGTCTTCTTGATTCCTTACACGCAGTATAAAACTGGGTTAGCACGTGCAATATTCCTTTGGACGACACTATTTTTTATCCTTCCTTGCGTCATCTAATGTGTCTTCATGGGTGCACATGCAGAATTGAATTTCGGTGCACGCACACAACTTCCCAAAAACATTGGGTGCCAATAGGCCCCCAATTATATTAATTGGCTCATCCTCGAGCCAATGATTATACTGCATCAATAGGCTTCTGGAATGAATGACTGAATCAGATTGACTAGGGTGTCCACGTAGTGCTTTATTAAGGGGAAATTATCGATCCTAGCTATTTTTGCAGTCGTTCTTGAGTAAGGGAAAATTATCAATCTGGTTATGGTTGCATCTTAACATAGGTCTTGGAATGAAGCGAGCAACCCTGGAGGTTAAGGATGACTTTGGGATTCATTCGTATGGGTTCTCAACCTCTGCCTTTGCGAGCTTGGTATAGACGGTTGAAGGATAGATTTATTTCACCATGCATTCTAGAATTCTGAGCACAAAACAAGCCAAAGTCCTCCTCTGGGACTCAGCCAAACCACTCCAATGTCTGCTAAGGCACGACCTAGGGTGATTTATCCATTGGCTAGGACCACCATATTCTTCCTGTCTCTCTCAGTCTGGTGAAAAGTGGGGAAGATGTGGTCAATTGATACCAATAGAAGGGGTAGACTGAAGAATCGGACTACCAACATCAACAAAGGTGTTGATACATGGTGGTAGAAGAACCAACTCTCAGCTTAAGGAGTTGTTCTACCGCAAAATATTTGAAGCATGGTTCAAGGAACTACTTGGTGATCGTATGCATGCCGCTGGGAACTATAGGTTGGGTCCCCTTCCCATTAGTTGCACTTGAAGTTGAAACCGACGTGAGAAGGAAATCGTAGGACTGTGAGTTGTAGGAAACTATTCATATGTTGGAAGGGGCCATGGGCCCTAGGAATTTACTATGGAACTATAATTCATGTTATAGATCATGATAGTGGCATAAAAATTTGTGGACACTACTAATAGGAAACTCGGGAGAAACTATCTGAGAGGAGGGATCAACGGCTCTTTGTGAATGAACTATCATGGACATAGGGAGTATAAATAGTTGAGATAGAGGATGGGATATTGTGTCATGATGTCACTATTTTGTAGTCGTCTTTAAACTCTAATATGATGGTATTAAGTCTCTCCAATCCCTATGGGGGTGTCATTGACGAGAATGATAATAGTATTGATCTGTCATACTGATGATGTGCCTTTTAGAGTGTTTCATCATAATTTTTTATGTACCCTGATCATGTGTCATCACCAACTTCCTACTAGATAATGAACCCATTTTCTTGTCGTTGTATCCACCCACGTCATGTTAATGGGATATCAACAACCATTATTGCATCCTTTTGAGTATAATACATCAATTAAGTCTTAATCTTTTCCAAAATGGGAAAAATATCTATTGGTACAGTCTGTCCTGTCCCTATTTATTATGTTGAGTTGTGTATGTCACTTATTTATTACTCGGATGGTGACTACTCTACCAATACCCTAAGTCTTATCCTACTGGGGCACATCGCATGGTTACTGTTCACCCCTACTTCCACACTAGATATTTCATCCTGTCACATCTGCCCCTGGCGGGCCGTGATGCTTCTTTACTCAGATCATGTTTCTTAGCCTATGTCATGGAGGGTCATCGGTGCTTATGGTTGGGACTATGGGACCTTTTTGACCTCCAAACCTTAGGTTGGGTTCAAATTCTGACCTGCACCACCCATCAATTGGTGTGGTTGTAGTCAAAGGAACTTAGTGGATGGAACTACTTGTCGACACAACACATTTGGAAATCAAATGGATCTTTCATGTATTCAGACTATGCTTAGCTAGCCAACGCCTTTAGTAGTAACACATATGTTCTTGGGAATTTACCCTTGGATTGAACCTTCTTTGATTGACTCCACTACTTATTCCCATTTGCGTATATGTTTATGATACACTTCCCACCATTGCATGAGTATTCATTCCAAGACTATGTTGAGGGCTTGCATATGGTGGGTAAGGGAATCTTCTACATCTAGGCAAGGAATGTATCCACTGTGTCTATTCCATCAAATTGATATAGGGTGTAAGGGCTTATCCCAACCTCGCGCACCACAATGGTAATTTGTGTGCATCTTCTTGTTGAAACCTCATAGATATTCTTTTACCATCTCTCCATAGCGTCCTCTGAATCTATGTCATAGGAGCGCACACTTCTCCATCTTATCTCACCATTTGTTGTGGGATTTATATAATCCTCCCTACACCCTGTAATCTTAAATATGTTTTCAATAATAAAGCTTCACGCATCCTCATTCATGACCTCAGTGTACCTATTTCCCTCATTTGGATCTAATGGTGCAATGACACACAATGTATTTGGCTCAAAGGACATCTATCATTTCTTCAAATTCAACAGTGCATTGTTGTCAAATTCCCAGTCAATTCCAAGTAGCATGGGGTAGGGATATGAGTCATTCATGATCTCAATCACCTCAAAATATACCTTAGTATTTACCCCTTCAATATTCACTTCTATTGTCTCCAACCAGCCAATGGGATATATTTTATATTGATTAGCTAGCTTTAGTTCAATGGGGGACAACATCAAGCTTGGATTGCTCATCAACTCCCAATATTTATTTGGAAAGATGTTCATACCAGATCCCATATCCAACATGACATCGTTCATCTCATAGCTTCCATGTTCGACTTTCATATTGAACTCTATTCATGTGCGCTTTTGCTTGCTCACCTGAAATACATCCCTTTTTGGTAGTGGGGCAGATATAGATACAGTTGTCTCTTCTTACCCCATACATCTCATCAACATAAGGATCACTTAATATTTTCAAACAACAATGTAAAAAGTTACCTACTTGATCCTCTTCTTGCTCCTCATGAACACGCTCTTCATGCACACACTCCTCTATAGTGTATTGTAGCTCTTCATGCACATGATCCTCTATTTCCTTTTGTTCAGATTGCTACAACTCTTCATGTTTTTGGGATTCTTCCAATGACCTATATTTCACGCGTTGTATCTCCTCACACATGTGAGCTTCTTCCAATGATTTATGGGTTTCCCGATGCAACTCTTCATGGACATGGGCCTCCTCTAATGATAATTGTGTGGCTCATTGCACTTCTTTGCACACCCTATATTCCTCTAGTGACCTTTGTGTCGAACATTGTAATTATTCACACGCTCTATATTCCTCTATATCCCTTCACTTGTCACATATAAATTTATTTTTTTGTGTAGCATTAAACTTAGGAGGTCCATGCGCCACTTTTCTGTTCTTCCCTTCAATGTTATGACTCGAACTTTCTCCATGACTATTCTCGTTCAAATTACTCCTCGGGTTACCACCCATACATCAGATTCTTCCTATGTGATGTAGATATATATGAGGGAATGAAATGAAACATAGAAATGTGACAGAAACAAAAAGATAAAATAATACTCAATTTTTATTAAGGAATGAAATTTGCAAAGACTATAAAAATCCAAAGTGAAATGAACTCACTACAATGGTGGCAACTTATCTCTGAGAAGAGATGTGAAAGCTACGCTCATTTGCAAGAATATTATTAAAATGATACCAAAAAGGCCTTTCTAACATAAAACATCAATGAGAAAACCCTAAACATCCAAAACCCTAACCCCAGAAGATGAAACGTCAAAAGGTTTATGGGCCACGATGTGGTTAGTTGATACATCAACATCTCGGGGGCATTACTTTTACATACGATCTCTATTTTGGGTGCTTGGTACCTCATCGGAAAGGTATAGTTGAAGAGTACACACTATGTTCGTCCTAACGTCTACCTTTGGCTACATGATAGGCATTGTCGTGCCAAAAAAATGTTGTTTAGGGCCTCTAATCGACCTTAGAAGTTTAGGACTCGAAAAAACCATAGAAAATTTCCAAGATCGAAAATTGTATTTTGAGCTAGTGGAATATGTGGTGGGAAGCCATCGATGTCCACCTAGATCAATCCTACACACTTGGGAAAAAATGGTACCCATTACGCCAAGTTCTTATGGGATATGGGGAATATTTAGTTGAATTTGAACCTTGGTGAGCCACTTGCCTTGCTAAAGAATTTGTCATGCTTGTACTTAGCATTATCCTGTTGAAGGATGTCATGAACCTATTGTTGGATGGGTTGGATCCATTCAACCATTCTGGTTACATGATATGCCTTGGTATGAGTGTGGTAGGACTCTGTCAGTGAAGATGAAACATGCAGAGAAATGTCAATGGGGGCTAATGGTTGGAACCCCAAGCACAACTAAAAAGGGTTGTGACCAATAGAGCTATGAAGAGCTCTATTATAGCTTTGCTTGACTTGGCAGTGTGGAGGCACTTCTGTAGGTGAAGCAAAAATATCTTTATGCTCCTCTACAATATTGTCGACCTACTTTTTCTAGATAGAAAGGTATTACGTTGGTGTTGTAGTGGTTGCAGTGACCTTCTATTCACCTTCTAATCGGATAATAAAGAGGATAAACTTTGTGGTATGCAATATTAATTTTTGGCACTATTTTTTCGATATCAATGAAATGGAAGTAGTTGGAACTACCTCTGGTACCCTGTAGAGTTGACCCCATAGAGTAAAAATGACACCATAGGATCGAGACTCATAAATAGTGTGACTCTTCCACATATATGGTTGGCCTAAAATAACATCACAAACTTCCAGTGGGGCAACATCACACAATACCTCATCCTTGAAGGGCTTGATGCCATAAGACAGGCGACACTGCTAGCTGACGCGAAGATATCGTCCATGGAGGAGAAACCTGATGTTGTATGGATGTGGGTGTGGTGTTGTTGGAAACTCCAACTACTTTATGACCTCTGTTGAGATTAAGTTATTCTGGCTTCCTCTATCAACAATGAAATTAGGTGGGGTCCCCTTCACCCACATCTGCGAATGGAACATGCACTCTCCCTTGTCATGTTCCTTTGGTTCTTCTAATTGGATTTTTGTGGTCGTGATGGTAGCAGTGGGTTATGCATCAATGATATATTTCCATTTATAATGTTATGGATCAGAGTTGGAGTCAAGATTTATCTATTTTTCTTTGGGCTCAGCCACCAATCACTGTTTCGAACAACAATCATCAGTGTTGTGCCAAGGTATTTTGTGGAACTCATTCCACTTTCCAGTGTTCTTCTTCATCTTCTTATTACCTTTATTTTCCTCTGGCTTGGACTATTTTTCTTGAGGTTTGTTTTTCTATGAGTTAGGAAAGCCTTTGCCATACTTCTATTGTTGTATATTTGTAGAACTAAACTCGTGCGTATTTCGTTGCTTAAATTTCTACTCGATTTTGACATCATATCAATAAGCGACTCACGATGATGAGATTTCTAGAAACTCCATTTCTATTTGGATGTACTTGTGTAGACCCCCACGGTATTTTAGAACCATATGTCACTCAGAGTCTTTGATAACCAGCTTGGTGCGCAAGGCATGGAAGATATATGTGAACTCCAACATTATTTGGTCCCTCTCTTGATGCAGTGTGGTCCATATCATGTACTAGTTGTCATAGTTTCCAACAAGATAATATTGTTCCTTAGTGAAATCCATAAAAAAATCCCAAGTGGGTTCGGCCTCAAAAATTCCAAAATCCTCTATGGAATTTTTCTTAGAGTAAGTCTCCCACCAATTTTTGACATGGGGAAATCCTTAGGGATCACAAAGGTGATATTTTCCCTATCAGAAAAATTGTGGACAAAGAAATAACCTTCTAGCATATTTAACCACTTTTCCAAATAATCTGCATCTATCTGTCCTTCAAACACGGGAATATCAAAATTAAATCGTACCCTGAAAGGAGCAGCACCTCCAAAGTGGTCACCTGATGAAGACGTGTTTGTTGATGTCGAAAACTGTCAAAGGAATTGGGAAAATTTTTACATCATCTTGTCCCTATGTCACATGATGGATTCTTCGAGCAATAGTTTAATAGGATATTTTTCTCCCTCATCTCTCTCTTCTTCCTCCATGCAAGGCCGTTGGGTTTGGCAAGCATGGTATTTCAGAGGCTCAAGTAGTTCGAGTCTTGCTCCTTATACCATGACCTCGTTGGAGACATGCTTAGAGAAACAAATAAAGAGCAAACTACTTTGATACCACTAATTCATATTTATGAGGGAACAAAATGAAACACAAAAATGTGATAGAAACACAAATATACAGTAATACTCAATTTCTATTAAGGAATGAAATCTATAGAGACTATAAAAATGCAAAGTGAAATGAACTCGCTAGAATGGTGGAAAATTATCTATGAGTTCATAGATGTAACAGTTGTGCTCATTCACAATAAGATGATTACAATGAGGTCAAAAAGGTATTTTTAACATAAATCATCAATTATAAAACCCTAAACATCCAAAACCCTAACCCTAGAAGATGAAACACCAAAAGGTTTGTGGGGCCCGATGTGGTTAGTTGATACGTCAACTTCTCAGGGGTGTTACTTTTGCATACGATCTTCATTTTGGGCACTCAGTACCTTGTTGGAAAGGTATATATGAGGAGTACACATTTCATTCATCCTATAATATACCTTACAGTACATACCAGGCACCGACGTTCCAAAAAAATGTCGTTTAGGGCCTCAAAACAACCCCAAAATTTTAGGACCCGAAAAAACCGTAGAAAACTGCCAAGATAGAAAACTGTATTTTGAGACAGTGGAATGGGTGGGAGGCCACAAATGTCCACCTAGATCACTCTATTTTCTTATTTCCATGCATCTCAGCAGATACTATATTTTAGTGTGCCTTCTTCTCTTCCCACTTTTCTGACAAGTCTAGGCAATCTTTTGTGGCATACTCTATATTGTGACAATAGCCAAAAAGAGTGTGTGGTTCAGTAGAAAATAGTGAAACATGAAGTACTTCACCACAATTAAAACAAATAGGTGGTCTTACTCCACCACCAACATACCCTTGTCATCTTCCTCATTCATATCCTCCTCTCGAACCTCCTTGGTATCCCCATTTATCTACGCCTTTGTGGTCACCACCTTTCTATTCTTCTTGGACCCAAAAGGCATTAGCAATGTGGTACTGCTTCAACTAAAGTGGCCATAGTTGTTCACATCATTCCCCGTGGATTTTCAAAACTCATAAAATGGATTATGTGTAGTTTTTTTATACTTTTGTAGTGTTGGGCACCGAGGAGGCATATTTCTCCAGTGTCTACAAATCTTGCACCAAGGGGGGTGGTTCAAAGAGGGGGTTCCTCCATCTTCTCTCGTCATCTCCGATGAGGGATCCCAAAGAGATTCCTACCTATAGTCACACAAATCCATTCACAATAGCTAAAGCCTCTTCCCCTTCTCAGAGGGATCCATCTCCATCTTCTACCACATCAATGCTACTACTTTTCACCTCATATTCCTTTGATGTGACTACATCCATCAATATCCAAGGGGATCTGAATTTGTCTTCTTTGACCCTAATACCACAGCTCATGATATCCTCACTTGATACCCTACCCCTAACACCACGTCTCTTTGATGACCTATCTCCTTATTTTCTCCTCTCTGACACAACATCCTCTTCTGCACATCCTCCTAGTGTAGTCATTTTTCTCTTCCTTCTGGGTCGTACCCCTCATCCTTCACTCCTTTATATCTTCTTTTCACTCCTTTTTTTGGATTTCCTCCTTATCTCAACTCTTCTTGTGTTCTCTTGGATATTTCTCTCATTTTCTCTTCTAGGTCCATTCTTTCCTCACCTCATCTCATCATCTTCTAGATTCTCTCCATTGGGTCCATTTTCTCTCTATTTTTTCCCCTTCCTTCAATCCCCCCTTGCATGAGGGGGTCTAATCGGCCATCCTATCGGGATCCATGCACATCAATCCCTTCTTTACAAACAACATCTTAATCCACAGGGGAATTTATTCCAATAGTCTCTTTATGGAGATTTTCTCAAACTTTATTTCAACCTCGTTGAAAGAATCAGTGTATTTAATGGAAAACTCAATTATATATCCTTCCTTCACTCGGTTGAACCAGAATTCAATTTATCTAGTGCACTTATTATCCATAGATTTCAGTCTATTGACTATAGTTTGGTCCCATACTAGTGATTCTTGGACTCCCAAAGCAGTATTGATAGATGTTTGCCTTTTCAACCATTCATACAACAAACAAGGAAACTCAACAAATAAAACTTCAAGAAAATATGTGTAGATGTGCCTCTTTTTCCAACATTCGAAGTTGGTTATTACATCCTTGGTCTCATGTTATGCAAACTTGTCTTCCTTCTCAGATAACTAGGATTTTATTTCTTTTCGAGATGGATTCCACCTCATACTTTCCCTTCATCATGAAATAAAAAACCTTCATGTTCCGACAATGAAACCATTTTTTGGTGCACATATCTCCTATCAGTGGGGGGTTGAAGACCCAGGGGTCATCAATTTTGACCAACAAAAACCCAAGGCATCGGCATATTCAATTTTCAATCAAGGACCAAAGAAGGTCTCACCCAAGATGCCACAAAAAATCATAGAGACAATTTAGTCTTGTCTCAAATACGAAGGGACAGTGTACACAAAGGAACCTCTTGGGAATACATACATTCATTCATTCATAAACCATTAACACGGTACTATGCATAAAGAAATAAATAGACATTTATTCATTCCATCACACAACAGAATAAAGAAATATAGAGCTTCATATTCCATTCATTAGATTCATGCATATACAAAATCATAGATACATAGAACATGTGCCACGTGCTCTACACAACACACTTCTTTTTTCATTCCAAGCCATTTTTCCATCTCATTACAAAAACTCATACAAAAAATGAGACGGAACTAGTGCTTCACACTAAACTCTTCTCCAAGTCTTCTTCTCCACTCTCCTAAGTGAACGCTAGATTTGCATGCTCTTCCTATCCACATGAAACCCTTGAATATTATTGGAGAGTGGAGATCCTAACTAGCTTTCCAACTCATCTATCCCTTCACCCATGATCCTTTGGGTTGTTATAATACTCAAGTACAAAATATTCCCAAAGATACACTTAGATTTGTTGCATGCAGTCTTCTTAGTTCCTTCTGCGTAGTACAAAACTGGGTTAGCACGTGCAGTATTCCTTTGGTCGTTGTTGTTGTTGATCCTTCCTTATGCTGCACAATGTGTCTTCATGTGTGCGCATGCATCGTGGCATGCACACGCAACTTCCCCAAAACCTTGGGTGCCATCAATAATATTGATTTGTTTTTCCATGTCCATGGACAAAAGGGTAGCTCCCAACTCTGATACAAAATCCTAAGAGTTAGTCGGAGTGAATGATCATTTTCTCCATCACGTGATATTTTTCCCAAATCTTCCTAAAGTAGAAATCACAACCCTTTAAGATTCTTATCAAGTCATTAACAACCTTCTCCCCATATGTCATAATCTCTTGCAATAAGATGATAGATGGGTTGTGAACTTCAATTAATCTCTTAAGGGCCAATTGTTTGAGGAATTGGCCAATCCATTGCAATTTAGGGTTAGAAGAATCATTTGAGAACATTCCTATAGAAATTTTCTCTAATGGCCCCAATTAAGGACAGTTAACTTTCCCTTATGATTTATGAGTTAGATTTCTTCGGTGCCAAGGAAAAGAGGGATTTTTAACCTCTCTCGGAGGGTTTGCAGTCAATTGTTTCCAAGGTCCCCAATACTTCTACTATTCCTCCAAAAACAATAGGCACCCTTATGTATCTAGACCTAATATTATATTTAAAATTCTCTAAGGTTTGAGAGCCACTGTGTGTCTCCTTATTAAGTGACAAACCAGGAGATTTCTCAAAAGTCTTACTAGCCCAAGGCAGTGGCCCTACCAAAACATTGAGGGGAATAATGGTGGGGGTGTGGCCTCTTTGATTCAATATAATTTATGAAGGAAGTCACCAAGTCATTCACGGTTCATTTCTCTTAACCCTATTTCCCAAGACCCAAAGCACAAATTGTCAATCTTTGGGATAGTAGAAGAAAGAAAAAATAGTTTCTTACCTTATTCAATCTTGCATTCAACTCAATTCTCCAGTGGAATCTTCAAGTTCTACATATTTTTATTTCAAGGTATTTCAATAGATACTTTCCTTTGGAAGACTTTCATGGATAGCCTCTAGAGGATCCATGTTCTGAGTGCTCTAAGGGATACTCTTTCACTTCTGAGGCTCCTTCTGAACCCAGTCCTTTCATTTGTTGGGAAGATGAAATTCCTTTTCCAAATTTCCATATACATGACATATTCCACTTTTGAAAGGAATTATTTCATAGTCCAAAGGTTGATAGTAGATGGTTGGCCCTTTTTTGATAATAATGGAGTTTCCTAGACCCTTTGTGAGGTCCAGTCCAACAAGCATTCTGGGCATTCCCATATCATCTTCATATAATACCCCCAGGGAATTACCAATTTCACTAAAGACTTCATATGACCATAGGATTAGAGGTAGACCCAGTAGCCTAACCTAGATCAAATAGTAATCCATATGGGTTGAATTAGCATCAAATTATAGGTGCACCATCTTAAGAAAGAGTGATTGTGAGCCCCGTTGTGATCTTTCTTGGAGAATTTTATCAACATCCACCTTTTACTTAAGGATTCAAATCATCCAAACTTTGACCAATACCATGCAGTGAGGAGAGTAACCAAGTACTGCAACAAAGGTTTCTTGTGTCCATACTTTTAAGGATTCTTTGTTCATACATTTTCTTAGGAAGTGACCCATAATGGTTGAGTCCTCGAGCTCAATAACTTCATTAAATTTTATATTATCTCCTAAGTGTAACTTTATAACCTCAACCTTCTATTTAATGCACTTTTTTCTCTTCCTAGATTTCCCTAAACTCAAACCCTCCTAGTTTGATACCAAGGGTTCATAGGCGGGGATTATACTCATAAAATATCCTATGAGAATACCTCCATTGAAACTTTTCTTGATTTTTTTTTCAAAAAAAAACTTCTTCCCAAGAGATGAAGATAGTGAGGAGCCTAGAATTAGGCCTAGTGGATCATCCTTCAAAAGTCTTCATGATTTTTGCAAGATATATGGCGGTGAGTATAAAATATCATCAATATCTGCACGTAGGGAATAAAAATACTGAACTTTCAAATCCAACACCCTATTCCTTCTAGGATCACCTTAAAGGTCGACTTGATAGCTTAATAGATTATTTGACGTTATGTCACATGATCCCTGTAAGTTGGAAATTGGGCCACTAAATTGTTGTCTTGCCAACTCACCTAGAATTGTGATGGTTTCTTCCTCCAACATGTTTACTCCAAGATTCATACTTCTAATCATAGGGGATTCTGATCTAAGCACAAGATCCACTAGACTGTACTAGATTTGATGGCCCTCGAATGGATCCTAAAATAAATATACATGTTCATTCTCCATACTACGAAGAAAACCCTAGTCCTACAAAAGCCCTAAAATATTCATACCCATGCTTGAATGTCTTCTCTTTTCATCGTTTATATCTATCTACACAAAATATTTACTGGATATTTTTGGGAAAAAAATCATAGGAAATCGCCATAGCTTACTAATCTTGTAGCTTATCCCATATATACTCTAATTTATCCATTTGTCTCTCTAGGGTCACTAGACAATAGATCAACAAACCCACAATTCTATCTAATCAAACCTAGTCATTGCCCTTAAATTCTCATGTGTGATTGATCTATAGTCAGGTGTGATTGTTTCTGATAGCATGAACTTTATTTGCTAGGGTTTATGGAACAGTGTGAAACCTTGATGTCTAAGTATTTATTGTCACAATCACCATTATGACAACATTATTGGCTCAACACCTCATCCATTAACATTGTGTAGGTGCATCGGTTAGTTTCTCTTTGGTTCCTATAACATAGATTTCCAATCAATCATCTAGAATCCAACACTTATGCAAGGTTAGGTTTGGCATTTATTCATCATGTAAGTAATTTTTAAGATGATTATGAACCAAACTTAGATTTTAATGATACATAAATAGATGGTACTATCATCCAGACCTTGTAGCTCCAAGACTTTTGAAGATGAAGTTTGCTAATGGATGGTTGGATTCCCATATCCAAGATAGTCAAAATTAGGGTTCCCTAGGCTCCAATGAAAGGGTTCAAAAACATTCCTTGGCCCACAGTGGATCTCCCCTCCCAACCAAATATAGAATTCCCTCCTTTACTCCATGATGAGGAACCAAAAAATCCCTCGAGATTTATCACATTACCATGGAAGTATTCACTCACTACAAACTGAAAATTCATATATGTATATAGAATAAATGAAGTAAATTTACATACTCACAACTTATCACATGATATTACAATATTCAAGCTCTCCAAAACCCTAGATAGGAAAAGTATGAAAATCCAAGCCACCACCAAAGATCCACAACTAGAAATCATCAACACCAACAAGTCCTCCCTAGCTTCAACAACAAGCTTGTATCAAACAAGATCTCCACACTATCACTATTGTTTTCCTTGAGGTTTATAAACCCTATCCATGTTGCATCACATAATTACATGGCAAGACAACTCTAGCACTAGCCCCCAAATCCACATGTTGATACTAGGATTTTAATCCTTAAACCCTAGGTCTTCAACTCTTACATAAACACAAGCACCAAGACCTCCATGGAACATAAATAATACCATAAATGAATCTACTTCTAATCAAGGCATCACACCAAGCTCAAGACCCATCAAGCTCATTTCTTCCTAATATTTCCTTAGCCTTACATCCCAAAAGAACAAAGCTCCAAAACCATGCAAGGTGTTAGCTCCATTCTCCATGTCTTCTACTAAGGTAGAAACCCTAATGCTACAAAAAAAAGTCACAAAGAGTCATCATCACGTCAAACAACATCATGTTCTTCTCTAAGGTTTATATGCATAGCTCAAACCCTAGCATCTCTCAAGAGAAATCTCTCTAAGAACATACAAGACTTCTCTTTGTCTCTCTCTCTCCTTGTCTTATCCTAGGTTTTCTTCATCAACCCTGGCATCTTTCTCCCTAAAAGACTTCTTCTCTTCTCCTAAGGTTTCCTCATGAACACTAATGTCTCTAAGATAAGTACAAAAGAGTATAATTATGGTGATGAATACAAAATATCTCTCCTCCTTTATATATACAAGTAGGTGATTAAGGCTAACATAAAATAAGGACATGTGTCCATACAGGTAACCAACAAGGCAACCCCACATGGATCACTCTACAATACAAGGATGTACACATGTCAAACTAGGGTTTATCCAACCCCCAAAGTGAAACACTTCGAACATGATCCTCCTTGGGCTCAACACCCCTCTAAAGATGATCCACTCTCCAACAAGCTATTATTCCAACACCGCCTCTTCCACATTTCTTTGTTGTCCAAGTGTTCTCATGCAAGGTATTCCTCCTTTAACTATGTTCCACTTGCCTCTCATCTGACTAATGCTACTCTCGTGTGTGCCAATGTGTCCAAAGAGTTCCAATGATCCTCAACATATGTGTCCAAGTCCATCACCAACCTACATGAAATATTCTCCTCAATCCATTCATCCTCAAGTCAAGTGTCCAACCTCCAATGTAAGTATAACATGGTCCCAAACTCCAAGCACTAAGTGTCCAAAATGCCTCCTCCTAGGTAGGAACACCCCCTAATCGAGCAACTAACTCCCCCATTGTGTGCACCCAACGAATTAGTCAACATGTTGATCAAGATAACAACATCCTACGTAAGGGCATTGTGTGAACACTTTAAACCAAGATCAAGCATCCACCCAAACTAAGTCATTCATATATCCATAAAACATTACAAAGGAAATAGGAGACATATTGCTCTCCCAGCGAGATGAAAACACTTTAGGAGTACCCCAAAAGCTAACAATTTTCTTATAAATCAGAGAATTTTATTAAATATTTTAAGATCTATATTGATAAATATCATGTTAACCATATGTTAATTAAATATGAATGATGGATATATCATTAATATTAAAACTATTTCTTCATATAAAGAGGAAAAATAAATTTACCTTTTAAAAACATCATTTCTCACCCAAACTCTTAATTAATACGATAGATTATTTTACTTTTACAACTCCATGCATTTCTCATTTTATAATCTTTATATGCCTATAAAACAACAAACTTTTCAAAATACCTTACATGAAGTTTTACATGTTACTCTTTTTTTTTTCCAAAGAAAAGTTTGTAATTTTATTAATATAAACAAAATTACAATGTAGCAGATGTTATTCAAAAGAAGCTCTTTCGACCTTGTAGATATCCTTTGAAGTCGCATATCTCTTCACCCTATTCTATATACTATAGTCAATATTTAACAAAGTTTTATGTCATCATCTCAAACAAATAAACATATACTTCACCTATTTATCTACCAACAATAGTTCTCAGACTTATATAAGAAAATGGAAAACAAAAAAGTAAACAGATTCCTCAACCAACTCTTTTCTAGGTTTGGAAAGTTCATCCACTATCCTATTCATGTTCCTATATCTGTGTGAAAAGGATATTTGTGAAAAAGTTGTAAATAGTGTTTGTACATCATTAAACATGGGTTGTGATGTAAAGTTCATCAAGATTACTTCCTTACGCATCCAATGAATCACAAAAAGCAAGTCACCATAAATTTGAATATGAGAAACTCTCAATTCTTAAACCAGTTTCAAAACCAATTTAAATGTCATCATCTCATAATAATTATTTACTTATTCAATTTCAACTTTAAATTTAATTCTATGATTTTGAAAACTTCCATATTATTTATTAACATTACATAAAACTATAAAAACAATCCTCAAAATCATAATTACATCTTACAAAGCCTCAAAATTAATTATATTATTGTTTTTAACAATTATAAGTATGGATTGAGTATTTAGAATGGATAAATTAATTATATTATTGTTTTTAACAATTATAAGTATGGATTGAGTATTTAGAATGGATACTATGTGGTCATAATGTTTTATTACATGAATAAAATTAATATTAATATTAAAAATAAAAAAATTTAACGAAACTATAAAATTAGTAATATTAATATTTTTTAGGTTGAATAACAAATATGTTAACATAAGTTGAATATTTAGAGTACAAATAATGTGATTATGATGTTTTATTATATGAATAAAAACAATGTAGATCACTTAGAAATAACATGTTTAATAAATCAATATCATGCATAAACTTAGTAAGTTTTATTATAGAAATGAAATTAATATTAATAAAAGTAAATTCACAAAATTATAAAATTACTCATATTATTATTTTTTTTAATAAGTATAAGTTCAATAGTTAGAATACAAATCATGTGATTATGATATTTTATTATATGAAAAAAAATATTGTACTTTATTTATAATAATAAATCAATATCATACATAAACTAGTTTATTGTAAATAATTTTAATGGGGTTTTTTTAATGAAGTATTAGTATTATTAATATTTGTGATGATTCTGACTAATTTATATATACAAGTTTTGAATGGGTTTTTTAACGAGGTCTTAGAGGCCAATCACAAATTCTTCTTATATTTGGGAGATTTGTGTTAACTTATATCCAACTTGGATTTCTTTTAAATTTTCAAGTTTTGTCGAATATTGATTATTTATTAAAATCTGAGAAGCCCTGTCTCAACTTAACCTTCCACGCATTTTCGTAAAGGCACAACTCATAACAGTTTCAAACTCAAATGAAGTTATAACCATGCCTTGTTCTCACCGACATGAATCTCTGCTTTAAAAACACATTATTTTATATCTGTCAAAATATAATACAATAAAATAACGTGTTAACTTATGTTATATCACTAAATGATATGTAAGAAGATAACAATGTAAAAAACATAATTATTTTTCATATTTAATAAAAATTATTTATTATATATTAAATGTTTTTCTTATAAGTAAATTAAAATAGACAGTGTTAAAGTTCATCATGTCTTTCCTTTTATATAATTATGATCTCTAACTACCTATTAATGAGTGTTAATGGGAATTTTACATACATCAAAGCATATCCATGATGAGTGGGTTGAGCTCACTAATAGATAGAGTGATAGAGCACTACTTATTTCCATAGGATTTACATTTATACTTTGAAATGCAATAAGAAAATATAAATAAATACATGTTTAATTGTCGTTTTTTTTTGTTGTGTGAGTAACTTGGTTGATCTGGTCCCATCTCCAAGAAAACTGGCAACTTACACACAGATCAAATAATCACAACTTTTCTCATTTCCAGATTGAAATTCCAAATAAGTAATAAGATTTGCAAAATATAACACCCGAACTGATCTTCAAGTAAATCAAAATCCTACCAATCATAGCATTCACACATGACAATATTTGACAAAATATACAAGAATTGTTGAGGGGTAAGAAAGTAGAACTATATTATTAATAAAAAAAATTGACAACAAGTGTGCACCTAAACCTTGTTGTAGCACATCCTTCACTAAAGAATGGGTCCTCTCATCCTTAGCCACATGTACTCAACTCTCCACTAATATAATCACATCCTTTCTTTGATAGAGAAACCAAAGGATGGCCAAACAACCTCTACAAAAAAATGATCATCGCTTGAAAAGAAAAGGTTCGTTCTATTCAAACAAAGAGAAAACAAGATCCAAATATAACTTACCAAAGGCTAGAAATTTCTCCATAGTAATGGTGGCTTCTCTTATCATCGCTTTCCTCAACCTAGGACTTCTTGTTTGTATGTGTAGGAAGATGATATTCTTAAGGAAGAGTGAAATGCATGTCATACAAGTGTGAGGTATGTATACTCTCCACTTGGGGCCCATGCACTATGTGCAATTTGTTCTTTTTCAAGGTATTATGAGGGCGCTCGTGGGTTTAGTATTGAAGAGTCATGAACTAGTTGTGACTTTTATTAAGTGATTGTTGCTAGGAAAACGCGCGAGCATGTAGTAAAGGACTTAAAATAAACTTGGAGATGTTCTATCAATTTTGGCATAAAAGGTGTAAGTGGCTTGACTCGGCTGATTTGATCAAGAGTGATGAAATATAAGTATAATAGATTCCCCCTAATGTCTTATGTCATAAAGGGAGCGGATGGTAGAAATACATTATAAAGTGGAGAGGTTGCTAACAAGTGAGCCAAGGAGGAATAAACTTGGAGATGTTTTGTCAATTTTCGCATAAAAGGTGTAAGTACCTTGAGTCAGTTGATTTGATCAAGGGTGACAATATATAAGTATAATATATTCCCCCTAATGTGTTAGGCAAGAAGGGGAGCAGATGGTTGAAATATATTATAAAGTGGAAATGATGTTCACAAGTGATCCAAGGAGAAGTTCAATAGACTAAGAATTTGGAAGGTACTTACAAGCAAAGACCCAAGTATTCGATGAAAAATTATTCTCGAGGTGGGCATACTCATTCTTAGGTGAAAACAAGCATGGTCGTCTAATAAATTGCATTACATATCCATGAAGTATATAATATGAAAAACCATGGCCATAGAAGAATACACAATGGATCCATATCAAAACAAGATCGTGGTCACGAATAGATAGACAGTGGATTGATGTCTCAATGCACATAAAGAGAACCCACTAGAAATGTAAAAATTGCAAAATTAGTCCTCCAAGGTACCCATATAGAAGTGGTATTTTATAATAAAATCAAGTGATGGAACCTTAAAGGGATGTCATCATATCCCAAGGTCTTCAATCCAAACCCACCATAATTATGAATCTAACCCATATGAATAAGTGATTTGAAATTTAAGTAGAGGTATTCTATCGTAGCGATGTTAAGAGCTCCATCCCAGTGTTGTTGAGAATGGGAAATTGGAAATGCATGAGGAAAGCCATGGACAAAGATGATAAATTATCATGGGAAGTGTGAGGCAACTCAATGTACCACTCAGTTTCAATCCTTGTTAAGGTACACTGGAAAAGGCATATTCATACACTATCATCGATCAATGAATTCGACAAACACCAAAGATGGAAGGTCATTACATGGTTTGAGAGACCTTCTCCTAGCTTACCCTCAAACTTAGGAATGGATAAAGGTAGTTTAGGTAAGATGATAGGACATGGAAGGCGATTGTTAATCGACCCATTCATTAAACGAGATAAGTCAAGCAAATTCAAAGTTACAAAGAATAGAAACTGGGTAGATGCACTGAAATTGAGATCGCTAGATGAAAATCCCAACATTCCACCATATGACATGTTACCACACATATGAATTTCCCCCAAGGCATGTCCACCACTAGGAACATTCTTATTTTCCACCAAGAACATGTCTTTTCAAAGTTCAAATGAACCCCCCCCCCCC
>ML778302.1:199409-222672 GCA_009831015.1 Picea engelmannii | reverse complement strand
CCATATGAGGTATTGTTGTACTACCTATAGTGATACCAAAAATCAATGTAGACCTACTTCTTATCTGAAAGTCAGTTCCATAGATATTTTCACCTCTAAAGGAGAATGAAAAACTAGGTAGTTGAGATCCTAATGTTGACAAACCAATGCTAGGAAAACCATAGGAAGGAATACCAACACTGACTATTAGCATTCCTACATAGGAATCGTCACTACTCATGGAACTATGAATAGAAGGACTAGTGTTGCTAATCAGTGTCATAATTGGGACACTAGTCCCCAAGTCAAAATACTAGAAGTAGAGAGATTAGATCCCACTAAACCTGATGAACCACTAACCCCTCACATCTCTCTGTGAATGTTGCATACGAAAGAAAAGGGGTCTCGGGGAAGAAATTCATCGATCTAAATAAGCAAAGGATCTTAGGGACTACTCAAGGGAGGATTAAAATTATCTAGAGGGGTGTTGTCTATGACTTCAATCTCTAACGGACAAATTCTTCTTGGAAAAGAGGAGGGTGAACCTCTTCCATTACAAAGTTGTGCCTGTTAAGGCCCAATAAAAATATTCCTTTGACAATATTGATTCGGACTCAACTATTCAAATTCTTCTCTAATGGGATTGTTTAGAGCAATATGTGTCTCATATTCTAACTCACTATGAGGATTTTCAAGAACATCTATCCTATGTCTTAACGAAGGTGGTGCAATGATTTAGGGAGAAGTACCTTGAATCAACTTGGATTAACATGGTGTCGGGTTAGCCACTTTGAATTTTTAATATTGGTTCAAAAATTTGTAAGAAACCCACAAATCAACCCTAAATCCAACTAGACACAATCACTGAATATAAATTCGCTAAAAAATCTAAAATAAATCAATAAGAAAAACCACTCCTCCAAGAATATGACTAGGGTGTTATAGGTCATGAACCAAACTAGTGAAGAGTTGAAGAGAGTGACTATCTAGGATCAACCTAGGATTATGAGGGCCCAAGTCCAACCAGTGAATGTGTGAGGAATAAATATAGTAACATCTTGTGAATTAATCACCCAACATGCAATCTCTCTAGTGAATATGGAAAACATCAAAAGTGGTTGAGACCAAGATCTACTATCTACTCTAGGTACTGAAAGAACTTCCCACTCATAGTCACCTACCAAGAACCTAGGAATAATGACTAAGGATGCCACTTTTTGATCAATATCTAGGGGGAACATTCATGAGTTAAGGTTTTGTCTTAGGTAGGAGATACATGTCCAGTCTTGTAAACAAAATTTTTGAAAGAAGGTGTCACCTCGAGGAACATGCCAACTTATCGTGGAGCCCCCAATACTGTATCCACGCACTAATCAGAGAGAAAGGGGATAATATCAACACATAAACTAGATTTACCTAGTGCTTGACGCCTATGTGAGAGGAGATCTCCTGAATAAAAAAATAAATAAAAAATAAAAAATAAAAAATCTACTAGTGGACTTTATCACTCTGTATTCAGTCCTACTTTCATTTTGGTGTCCTTCAATAATTTACTACCCAAGCTACATCAAGGCCCTACAACTACCCAAGCTACATCAAGGCCCTACAACCTAGACTATGTTGGGTTTTTTTAAAGAAAATGAGTCAACTTCTTTTTAAATTCCATTACTTTTAGTGTTTGTTCTTTACTTAATAACGGGTGTGGAGTGAAACTCTTGTGATGTTTATATACTCTAGACTTATTGGAAGATAAATAAATTGTCAAATATAGCATGCACATGTATATTTTATTTTGAATGAAAAAATGCAAATCTTGAAACTACTTTGATTTTCACAAGAATATGAGGAGATCTATCTAAACTTGCCAATGCAATGCAAATATCTTTTTTATATTCCTAAAACATCCTTTCGAAAACAAAAATAACTTGGAAATGCACATTTGCAATATTTAGTTAAAAAATGACTCAAAAGGAAAAGTGTCTTTGGAATTTTTTAAAGCTCTTTTCAACTTCATACAAAATGTCAAAAAATTAAGAAATAATTAGACACACAGTACAGGATAAAAAAAAACTCCAACCTTAAAGAAATAATAGGTGGATTGATTAGTTGTCCATGGTTAAAAAGGATTTAAATAAGTTTTATTAGTTATAAGTTTGTGTACATTCTATTCTCGATTATCAATGGTGAGCTACCAAAAAGGATCTCCAAAGAAATCAGGGCTTACCTCCAAGTGGTCTCTAAAGTTAGAAGAGAACACTAGTTCCTAGGGGATTATTTCAAAGTAATTAGGATATATGGGGATTATTTCAAACTAATTAAGATATATGGGGATTATTTCAAACTAATTAAGATATATGGGTCAAGCCTAGTCCCCTACATGATACCCACATTTTTGTCCCACCAAGGTTTTTGTGTAGGAACATGTGAGGTGACTCTCTCGTGTGGATGATAAGTCTTTTTCCGGGGTAAAATACAAGGGTTATGCCATCACCAACCCTAATGGCATCCATGAGGCTGATAAGATCCTAAAAACCATTAGTTTCCCATTGGACAAAGCATGCAAGTATGAACTCATTTTTTCATACCCAAAGCCAGGGGAAACCAAACCACTAGGCTCAAGGACCACACAATCATACCAAATGATGAGAAATTAGAAAGAGAAATTGGAAAATAGGGACTCCTAGGAGGAAGTGTAGTTAATTATCACTACTAATGGGAAGAATTTGGAGGAAGCTACTACATGTTCCCTTCTTACCCCAAAGGTGAAAAAGACTGATGTTACCCTCTACTACATGTTCTACAAGAAAGACGATCAAGGTCCTACGAATACAATTATAAGTTTTTGGTCTTGCTACAAGATCAAGGGACTGAGGTAGTAGATTATAATTTGAAAACATAAAATAGGTGCCTAGTGGGTAATGCAGACTTACCTTAAGAAGGAAAAGGCACCATATGGAACAATCCTAGAATTAGTTGAGTTTTTCAAAATTTATGATGAGTTTCATCAAGATGATGACTATGAGGAAGAACTAGTGAGATCCTTATTCCCACAAAAACAAGAAGAAGGGGTATAAGAAAATGAAGATACGATATGCTAGGTAATAACTCGAGCTAAAAAATTATGACGACCCTTTGTATACAAAGGGATTTAAAATGGCCAAGGCCATGGATTTGAATGGCATAGGAAGGTTAGTAAAATTTGAGTAGGGCCCCTAGAATATGACAATGGAAGAAAAAGGCCCATACATGTATGGCTACGGGCTACTCAAAGCATCCTTGTTATTGGCAAGGCATATCTCTAATCTACCTTCCAACCCTTCCAAGAGAAATCATAGGAATTTGATAATAAAAGGCCAAAATTAGGTAACATAATATAACTATTGATTCATTGGGCCTAGGAACCTCTAATGTTGTAGGAGAAGATCAACAAGGCAACAATCCTCCTCCCCAACAACAACAAACTCCTTAGGGAAGCCATGAGATCTTTCCATATTCTATTGAGGGAGATAGAGGCCCTCTTGGTAATGATGGGAATGTTGACAAAGATAAATAAAGAGACAAAAAGAAGAGGAAGGAGGAGAAAGATGATGAAGAAGAGCCTAATGCCAAGAAAGGAAAGAAAAATTAATCAGGTGGCGAGTCTGGAGATGTTTTTAAAACTCACACCATACCTAAGGTGGTAGGGACCTCTTCTGATACCATCACCCATCCCCTTCAACCCCCTCCAATTAGTTCAATGTTCTTTCTATCTACATCACAAGTGGGACCCATAACACAAATGGCTTTGACCTTATGCAGATCTCTAGTCCCCAATATAGTATGTTTGGTCCCATCCAAACCCTCTTCTCAATAGATCCACTTGTTTTAATAGAAGAATGGAAAGAAAAGAGGAAGGTTTGGAAAATCTAAATTAACTCATCTCCCATGGCATACCCTCTTGTTGGCCCTAGGCTCCTCTCGAGCTATGATTCAAAAAGTGGGATGTTCATTATGACTACCTTGGAACCCTTAGTGGTCAAACATGCAAGCTCAAGATTGGAGGGAACACGGGTAAATATTCAAACTTCTCAACTTCCCCTCATGACAATATCAATATGGAAAAGAATAGTAACATGTCAGTTTATGATAAATACCTCAATTCCATTAAATAAAATGATAATATGGGCCACAGGGTGAATTCTTTATCAATGGAGACTCAATTTATGAAGGTGGCCATGCAATCCCTCAAAGTAGAAAAGAAGAACCTTGAGGGAAAACTAATGTCTATGCAAAAGGATCCACAGTTGTCCAAGGAGGCGATATCTCTACTAGAACAAAATAAAGTGAAATAGAAAACTTAAAAAGCTCTAACAACCCAATTTGTATCCCCCTAAACCAATAGTTGATGGAATAAAAGAAACAAATGGAAGAAGAGGTGGATTTTTTGAACAACACAAAAACCTAGATAAACATCAAAGATCAATCATTAGTTGAACATGTGTTATCAATGAAATTTGCCAAGGTGGATGCCATGAAATTTTCCACAAAATTGGATAAATCCCAAGAGAATATTAAAATATTGAAAGCCAAGGTCTCTAGGGTGGAAAAGTTAGAGACAACTCCTCCCATCATCATGAACTCAAGTGTAGGGAATTTGACCTACCCTAATCTTAAACAAAGGATACAAGAGTTGTTGAGGGAGGTTGAGGCATGGAAATCCAAGCATGAATAGGTTGATGATAAGGCTTAATCCAACATACGCTAACTGATAAGTGAAAGGATGATTTTTAAAAGTAGGGCCAACTTAAATTCTGAAAAGTTGGGAGCGAAAATATTATTTTTATGTTGTGATATAGCATTATGAAAAAAGTCACGAGGAGAATGTTTGTAACGACCCTCGTCGTTACGACAACAAAAGCGACAATACAACAGGTAAAAAAAAAAAATTATTGATTGTTGCGTTAGGAAATTGAAACATCGTAATGGAAAGTGATATCATTGACAGATCATTCACATATAGTAAGAAACAACATAATGCATTAATAATCATTTATGACAAAGAATCGACACATCATCATCAATCATCAAGGCATTAGAGCATTCTAATAAACCAACATAAGTAATATAAAATTATAGGAGCAAGAGAACATAAATACTAAGTCCATCTAGCAATGACATAAGTCGAGGCGCAATAATTTGCTGAATTATTTTTGGGTGCAACAATTATCTACTTAACTTTCAGGTGCACAATTAAATCATTCTCAAGGAATCATACAGTAACAACATGACAAGTGTGTTAGTAAACTAAGGTGTAGACATAAGCATCAAATTATCCCAAGCGTAAAAATCTAAACACTTATTCTTCGTCATAAACCAAGGCGCGAGGGAATTCAATATTAAATGATCAAGCCTCAACATAGATTAGTGGAGAATAAAATCTAAGTAATAAAATGATCACATGTCAACATATACAAGTGGCGAAATAGAAACTAAGTAATAACCTGATCATATAACAACATACATAAGGGGTGAAATAAACTCCAAGTTATACAATGATCTCGCATCAATATATCCAAGGGGCGAATTAGAATCTAATTAATACAATGATCTTGCATCAATATAACTAACTGGCGAATAGAATCTAAATAATACAATGATCTCGCATCAATTCAACTAAGTGGAAAATAGAAACTAAATAATACAATGATCTCGCATCAATTCAACTAAGTGACGAATTGAAACTAAATAATACAATGATCTCGCATCAATTCAACTAAGTGGTGAAATCGAACCTAATTAATAGGTGTTCCTCGTTATTGCTATGATGCTTGAACGATAATCATATTCAATGATTATTACCATAAAATAATGCTAATTATATTAAACTTAGTCACATTACAATGGATTCTTTTTCTGTATAAAATAAAACTTAGGCACATTACAATGGATTATTTTTACTCAATAAAATAAAACTTAGAAAGCAAGAGTAGTAAACCTTTCCTAACAAGATAATTAAAAGTCCATTATATATTTTATTATTTTATCATTCTCACTTTTAAGAATGTCACTGTTGTTATATTTTCGTTCAATAAAGAAATCATATCCATATTCCACCATTATAATGTTATTGAACCAAATGATCATGATCAAAACCTTCAATCATGGAATAATTACATAGTCTTACAACTCAATAACATTCATATTCAAATAGACTATCATAATACTTACTAAAACACTATGCATTATTGAAACTTACCGTCCTTAAATAATTACAAGGAATATAACGGTGAGGGCAGAATCATGTCATACAAGGAACAATCGTTCAGTAACCAATCCTGCTTTTTTTAAATATTAAATTGAACCTGAAATCATTAACTCAAGAGGGAAAAATGATGGGCTTTAGTGCCCCAATTTCGCTGAGGTACCTGCCTAAACCAAGTAGGAGGGTGGCTACGAATAAGCTAAGGTGGGTGGAAACTTCGTTGGGTGAAAAATTGTCAAGCGCAGAGGAAATATGTCTATCAACAGAGGTAAGAGACCGTCTATACGTTGAGGAAAAAGAGGGTTGTCGAGCTGGGCAAATGGGTCAAACTCAGAGGAACAAGCGTTTCTCAAGTCCTTCCTATCTGCTATATGTATCGTTGCTTTCCTACATGGATTTGGTTATGGGCTTCCATGTGGTGGTGGGCAAGGGCTAGTTTACAAGAACTAGTTTGGTTCAAACTCGAGCTAGCTTGTAGGCTTACTCATGGAAATGAGTTCTTCACTGGAAAGTAAGTGAACAAAAATAAAACTTAGACTATGGGGTTGACATTCTGGAGCGATAAGGAACTTAGAGAAGGGTCAGGGAGCAACGAACTATGCCAGAAACTCTTTTTCCTTTGATTGATAACCGACAAATGGAGTAGGGAGATACTTTTCCGGAGAATGATTGATTTACGACAAATAGAATTGGGATATACCAGGAGAGGTTTCCCCATCTTTAACATAGAAGGTCAGGACGGATAGAAACCTAGCCATAACAAAGAGACCAGAATAGGGAGACGTCTAGCGGAAGGTTTCGCAGCGTTCAAGTCCTACCTGGGACAACGTTAAATGTGTGAGTACTAGATTTTAAACACCAAACACATAACCATAGTTGAACGAAAAAAGGGAGGGACTGTGTGGAAAAGGAGAAGTGTCATGGATAAATAGAAACCCGGGGAGAGTAACCTCTACATTTTTTTTATTTTTTTTGCAGTGACCAGCCCCAAGAAAGAGATGAAATCAGAGTGATGATGGGTTCCTTTACCCAGATCGATGAGCTTTATCAGAAATCGAATTTCCCTTGTGAAGGTTATGGAACAATAATACACCCAACTTTGCAAAAAGGAGGGGTTAAACATCATCACATATCCACTTTATTCTTTATAGCTCGAACCATTAAGAGTGCCCTTGAACAGTGATGAAAAGAGAAGACAAAATTTGTGTAAGAGAAATAAAACTATAACGCCAAGTCTGGTCAACACAATTTTTTTGTTGTGAAGTCCAATGAAAACCAAAAATGCAGAGACACAAATTGCGGAGATAAGTTAAATGCAGTGAAACAAAATGCATCTAGATCGCAAGCTAATTACGGGGAAAAAATAAGAAGGTGCATAAATATATAAAAGAATCCAGGGCTCATAGATAGAATTTGAGTTTTACAAGCTAAGCGAATAAGAGGTAAAACACTCCAACTCAGAGAGTAAGTAGGACGCAACAATAGTGAAGGGAAAAATGCAAACTTTTAAATCAACCACAGATTCTTTATTATCAAAACAACAAAACAAGTGCACACCCATCTAGCTTCAAGGAACCATTAAACTTTTCATCAACATATAATTTCACATTCAATTTTCAAACTACTTTCAAATGCAATTTAACATGTGTACCATAACCGAAGGTGCAGAATCTGAAGTGGTTATCCCACGCTTGCGCTTCGTCCAGCTCCTGCTTGCTAACCACTGAGATCTCACCGGTACCTCCCAACCAACGCTAGGGGTACTCTTCTTCCCCCTAAGCCCCCCTGAGCTGCAAAGGGGCCACACACACAAACCAGACAAATCTAGCTCCCATCTCGCCTCACAAGGGCGAGCTACCACTCTCTATCCGAGCTAGGTATCCCAACTACCACAAAAAAAACATTCAAGAGAAAAATTTGAGAGCATAACCTTACGCATACCAGATGTGATCCCTTCCTCTTCTCTGTCATTTCTTTTATATATTTCTCTTCGTGACCACTTTCCAAATGCATGTTAAATTATTTTTATTAAAAATTAATTAGTAAATACTCTCCCTCGTACACTTGTCACCCAATCCCTTAGTTGCACCAGAAATTCATTTATTTAATTAAATTAATTTCCAATTTCCCTCACCCATCCTTAAAGTGTTCCTAAAAACGCTCCTTGTTGTCCCTTTATTCCCTCAATTTCCTTTAGTGATCGACGCCTTTCTTAAAGCTTAGTTGAGTATTATTTAGGAAAGTTCTCTAGACTAGATTCCTTTCTATGTTCCACATTCCTTTTTACATTTAATTTCCCCTCTTTGTCTAAGTTATTCCTTTCTATGTTCCACATTCCTTTTTACATTTAATTTCCCCTCTTTGTCTAAGTTCCCAATTAGCATGTCTTTGCACATAAACAATAATCAATTCTTAGATAAATTATTTCTCCTTTAAATTCTTAATTTGATTTTTCTTCATCCCCCTTTTTTTATTGATTAATTAATTTTTTAGTCCTCCTACCCTATTTAGACCTAGGATTTAATTTCAACTAGGCTTAGCATTTTTTTTTGGGGGGGGATTTTATAATTAATAAACTTTACTCATACAACATTTATTTTAAGGTTGACCACATCAAAATAAAATATTGTTTTCTAGGCACCTAGGTTCATTGACTCACCAGTATTAAAAATCGTGACGTGCCCTTCAAATTGCACTACGTGCTCCAAGGGTGCCACTCGCCTTTATCTATGTTTCATTTATGTAATGTGTCCTTCAAGACGCATTACGTGCTCCAAGGGTGCCACTCGCCTTTGACTGATTTTTGTAGACGTCCATCCCTTGGATTCAATACTCCATCAGGTGACCTTGTGGGATATTAAGGGCCTCTAAAGAATAAGGACCCTACCTTATTGCGTGCCCCTTATAATCTTCGTGAGCGACTGTCTCGGTCTGCCCTCACAACATCGTGAATCTCTCAAACTAGGTAATCGTTAACCTACAATTTGAGCCACAACGGGAGTGCTAGTAGGATGTGGCAGGGTTACTTCCACACCTCTCCCTCAATATATTTGGTTTTCGTGCATGGCCCCTTTACTCCTAATGTGAATCTGATTAGCAAGCAATCGTCAGCCTGCATCCATCAACGGAACATGTCAATGATCCATAAACAACATCATAATATACCTGCTCATATGTCACATATGAAAAAATAGAGATACCCAACCATATACAGTCCACTCCCTTACTCGATTCAGAGTCCAAGGAGGTCCATCGATGCCATCGGAATCCCCAATCTGTCAATGTCTTGCACACTCAGGAGAACCCATCAATAGCACCTGTCTATACATAGATAATTAAATAACATAACATCATAATCCATAAGCATCATCATCGGAATCCATAAGTGAAGCAGACAATCATATAATGAACTAGATCACTTGCACGCAAGTGTCCTCAAAGAATAATTCAAATCAAGCATGCACAAGAGAGAGATGTTACATACACCCTCTCTTGTTTTAAACTTTGTCCTGAAGTTTCACATTATATAAGTGCAGAAACTAAAGTATCTGACAAGATCTAAATGTTTGGCTATCAAAAAAAAATGGAAAATGTTGGCGCATATCATATGGGTCCTCCCAGGTAGCCGAGTGTGGACTATAATTGTCCCACTGGCCCTTGACCTGATCCACTATTTGACGTTGTAGTTGTCAAATGCGATGGTCCAGAATGCGGATTGGCTCCGTTGTGAGCGCACCCTCGTCTAACACCCGCAAAAAAATCAATTCAATCACATGCCTAGGATCACTGACATAATTTCGCAATAGATACAAGAAAAACATCATGCAACACCTCAAAGAATGTGGCATGGCTAACCAATAGGCTAGCTTCATAAATGGTCAACGGTATGTGCATCGATAGAACTCTTATGCTGATCTTTTGCTTATTCCAACCCTTTTTCTTATCATTTATAATTGTTATTCCATTTCTTGTATTGCTTCTGGTCCCACCAGGACCCTATCCTCCAGTCGATCCCGGCTCAATGGCGTCCGACACGGTCGCCCGTAGAGGAACTCAATGGTGCCATCTTAACGGTACCTTGATAACTGTTGTGGTATGAAAACTATACCATTGGAAAGAACTCTTACCAATGTGTTTGTTGGTCTAACACTTACATACACAACATATCTTCCACAATTTGGTTCATTCCATTAGTCTGCCCGTCTGTCTCAGGGTGATAGAAGTACGGAAGTTACGTTGGGTTCCCAAGACCTTTTGGAAACTAGTCCAAAATTGTCTTGTAAACACAGATCCTATATCAGATATGATTCCTTTAGGCAGGCCATGAAGTCTCATAATATTGTTGACAAATTCAAGCTATGTCAGGTGCCTGATACGTAGTGTGCACAGAAATAAAATGTGCACTCTTCATCAAAGTGTTAACTATCAAGAAAATCAAGTCTTGCCTCCTTTCCGTCAGCGATAATCCCACAATTAAGTCCATTGAAATGGCCTCCATTTTTATTCTGCCTTCATCCCTACCAGAAGAATGAGGGATTACGGTCTTCCCTCATCTTCGTGACTCATGGATGAGCCATGTACACTGCTATATGAGCTATGTTTAATATAAAAATTCTCAACTTATCGTAAGGCCGTACATAAATATGGTTATTATACCTCATTAATTTGTCGTTGTCCAAAGTAAATCCCTCAAATTTTGGTACCAACATGGTGTCTTGTCCGATAATTTCCTTAACCTCTTTATACCAGTCATCGTCTCGTTGTAAAGTGAGAATCCTTCCATGAAGATTCGTCTGTAGAGGTATCACCGAAAATATGTGTGGCCTCTAAATCAATGCATCTGCCACTTTGTTCATTGTTCCTTTTATGTAGGCAATCACAAAATCGTACTTGCTAAGAAGTTCTGACCAATGCCCTTGTTGTGCGTTCAAGTCTTTTTGCATAAAAATGTGTTGCAAACCACAGTGGTATGTTTTCAGTTCGAATTTTTGTCCAAACATGTAGTGTCTCCACACCCTCAGGGCATACACAATGGAAAATAACTCCACATCATGCATTGTGTAGTTATCCTCATGCTTTCTTAACTTTCTCGAGATGTAAGCGATCGCTCGACCATCTTGCATCAAGACTCTGCCTAAGCCTTCCTTGGATGTGTCGGTGCACACCAAGAATTCCGCGTCCATGTCAAGGACTTTTAGTTTCGACGTTGTCGTCAACAACTCCTTGAGCCTTCGAAATGCTTCCGCGCATTTCTCTGTTCATACACTCTTCTTGTTCTTCTTCTACAATTATGTAATTGGATCTGCTATCTTCAAAAAACCTTCGATGAACCATCAATAATATTCCGCTAAACCCTTGAAGCTACGTACTTCAGGCACATTCGTTGGAGCAGGCCATTCCATAATATCCTCTACCCTCACTGGATCCACCGCGATACCTTTGTCAGAGATAACATGCCCTAAATAATGAATCCTCGATTGGTAAAAAGAGCATTTCGACAGTTCCCAAGATTTGTTCTCTTGTAAACACTGTATCACCAATCACAATGTTCATAAAGTTCTTCCCTCCTCCAAGAATATATCAATATGTCGTCAATGAATACTTGACGGTTGTCAAGCAGAGTCTCCATGACCCATCCTTCTCCTTTATGAAAATAACAAGAGCACCCCAAGGTGACACACTTGGATGTATAAGTCCTAGTTCCAGCAACTCCTTCAGTTGCATTTTCAACTCTTGTAACTTAGGGGTCGACATTCGATAAGGCATTCTCAATATCAGTTATGTTCCAAGTTTCGAGTTGATTTTAAACTCCAACTCTCTTGTGAGCGAAATCTGGGTAATTTTTCTTGAAACACGTTAGCAGTACTCATGCCACGGGAAAGTCCTTCAAATACTTTTGCCATGCCCTTTTCGTTCAACGCAAGGATCGCATATAGCTTACATCCCTTGCGCACGGTCTTCCTAAGTTGTAGGGAAGAGGTGAACCTTAGGGAAACTACTTGGTTCCTTCCCACAATCACACGTCTATGTCCCTCATCATTGACCAAACTCAATCATTTCATCTTATAGTTGAGTATTGCCTCGTGCGATTCCAGCCAGTCCATACCGATCACGACATCATAAGATCCTAAGATCGTGACGTACAGGTTGGAATTCATGAGAAAATATCCCAAGTTAAGGCTACATCCCATAACCTTTCCTCCAACCTCTTTTTTGGCTCTAGAATCCATTTCTATATAGCTAAACTCATCCAGTTTGACTACCTTTAACTTAATTCTTTTTAGCGTTGCACCAAAAATAAAGTTATCTGTAGCACCTGGATCTATCAAAATACTAAGGGTCTGGTCAACGATGGTACCTGATGTCTTGAGCACAGTAGACTGGTGATCATCCTGGCAGTTATTCACCACTGCATGTTTCCTATTGGCCTTGCCCATCTTCATAACGGTAGTGTGTCCTATTGACCCGGTCGCTCTGGATCTCTGAACCTAAAAATCGTGTTGGTAATGTGTCTCTCCACATGTCCAGCATCTTATCTTTGGTCTAGTACTCCTGGTTCTTGAAGTAATAGATACTGGCCCACCAGCCTGAAACCCTAGTTTGTTCCGTTGAAAGGGCCCAACCGCTGCTGTTGTGAAGCGGTGGTCCCCTATAGGGGATTATCTGTTGAGGAACCCGTCATCGTGATGTCATGAATAAGGGTTCTATAGATGTATCTTGATACCAAGATGTCTTGACTGATTGGCTTCTGATGTTGTTGGGCACCAGATGTTGTCAGTCCAGATGGTCTTGCAGGAGTCATGCCCTAACACCCACGGTCAAATATTCTTCAACTAAGAGGCCTAGTGGACTGCATCGTGCAACGTCTGAGGCATTTATACCATCGCCTTCGCACGAAGCTGGAGTTAAGGCCGCACACAATCTTGTTGACCTCTAGCTTCTCTGTGTTTAGATGCGGGTCATACCGGAGTATCTTCATAAATATGATCTCATAATCTGGCACCGTACGACCACCTTGTAGTAAGGCGTTGAACTCATCGAGTTGGCGCTCAATGAATTCCAATGAAAATTACTTTTCTCGGAACCGTTCCCATAACACGGCTTCAACGGCCATGTTTAGTTGAGGTAGGAGCATCTTCCACCTTAGAAGAGTGCTCCCCTTTGGCTGAATACTGCCATGCGGACCTTCGTGCTGGAGGTCGTAACCGCGAAGTGTGAAGCATATCGCCTTGTTCTCCAGCCATGCCTCACTGGCTGAGTTGTCCATGTCACTCGTGAACGTGGGAACTAAATCTTCTATAGTTCCCCGTGAATGCTACCAGTACTGGTTGGGGCGCGCTGTGGTCCCTCAAGGGTACAGATGCCCTGGCGTTATCACAGTACAGACAGTTAGTCAAGGCCTCTGAAATTTTCCCGGAAGGACCTTGTCAAACCCAACGCATCCCGCACGACAATCCGCTCATGCTCAACACTTGTTCTTCTCCTTGGGGGTTGGACCCCTCTGGCACGGGTGCTACTGGAGGTGTCGCACCTCCTCCCCTGGCACCATGTCCTGAACCTTTGCGGCGTCCTCTAACCATGAGTAACTCATGGACAAGTTAAAATTTTAATTAGCGCTAAGTTATTAATCAAGTGCATAATTTAGTGGAAGGCATGACTATCCACAGTCGCAGGGTTGAACCCACTCTGATACCATTTGTAATGACCCTTGTTGTTATGACAACAAAAGCGACAATACAACAAGTAAAAAAAAAAAAAATCTTGATTGATGCATTAGGAAATTGAAACATCATAATGGAAAGCGATATCATTGACAGATCATTCGCATATACTAAGAAATAACATAATGCATTAATAATCATTTATGACACGGTACTGACACATCATCATCGATCACCAAGGAGTTAGAGAGTTCTAATAAACCAACACAAGCAATATAAAATTATAGGCACAAGAGAACGTAAATACTAAATCCATCTAGCAACGACATAAGTCAAGGCGCAATAATCTTCTTAACTATTTTTGGGCGCAACAATTATCTACTTAACTTTCAGGTGCACAATTAAATCATTCTCAAGGAATCATACAGTAAAAACGTGACAAGTGTGCTAGTAAACTAAGGCGTAGACATAAGCATCAACTTAGCCCAAACACAACAATCTAAACACCTATTCTTCGGCATAAACCAAGGCGCAAGGGGATTCAATATTAAACAATCAAGCCTCAACATATATTAGTGGCGAATAAAATCTAAGTAATAAAATTATCACATATCAACATATACAAGTGGCGAAATAGAAACTAAATAATAACCTCATCATATAACAATATACATAAGGGGTGAAATAGAATCTAAGTTATACAATGATCTTGCATCAATTTATCCAAGGGGCGAATTATAATATAATTAATACAATGATATTGCATCAATATAACTAAGTGGTGAATAGAATCTAAATAATACAATGATCTTGCATCAATTCAATTAAGTGGCGAATAAAAACTAAATAATACAATGATCTTGCATCAATTCAACTAAATGGTGACTAGAAACTAAGTGGCGAAATAAAACCTAATTAATACGCATTCCTCATTATTGCTATGATTCTTGCACGATAATCACATTCAATGATTATTACCATAAAATAATGCTAATTATATTAAACTTAGTCACATTACAATGGATTATTTTTCTATATAAAATAAAACTTAGGCACATTACAATGGATTCTTTTTACTAAATAAAATAAACCTTAGAAAGCATGAGTTTTAAACCTTTCTTAACAAGAGAATTAAAAGTCCATTATATATTTTATTATTATATCATTCTCACTTTTAATAATGTCACTTTTGTTATCTTTTCGTTCAATAAAGCAATCATATGCATATTCCACCATTATAATGTTATTGAACCAAACGATCATGATCAAAACCTTTCGTCATGGAATAATTACATAGCCTTACAACTCAATAACATTCAGATTCAAATAGAATATCATAACACTTAATAAAACAATGCGCATTATTGAAACTTGTCGTACTTAAATAATTACAAGGAATATAACGGTGAGTGCGAATCCCGCTATACAAGGAACAATCGTTCAGTAACCAAACCTATTTTTTTTAAATATTAAACTGAACCTGAAACCATTAACTCAAGAGGGAAAAACTTTGGGCTTAGCGCCCCAATTTTGTTGAGGCACCCGCTTAAACCAAGCAGGAGGGTGGCTACGAATGCGCTGAGGTGGGAGGCAACTTCGCTGGGAGAAAAACTGTCAAGCGTAGAGGAAATTTGTCTCTCAGCAGAGGTAAGAGATCATATATAAGCTGAGAAAAAAGAGGGTTGTCGAGTTGGGCGAATGGGTCAAACTCAGAGGAACAAGTGTTTATACGGTCCTTCAAGTCTACTATATGTATCGTTGCTTGCCTACGTGGATTTGGTTAGCAACTTTCGTGTAGTGGTGGGCGCGGGCTAGTTTGCAAGAACTGGCTTGGTTCCAACTCGAGCTAGCTTGTAGGGTTACTCACGAAAATGAGTTCTTCACTGGAAAGGAAGTGAACAAAAATAAAAATTAGACTATGGGGTTGACATTCTGGAGCGATAAGAAACTTAGAGAACGGTTGGGGAGCAACAAAATGTGTCAGAAACGCTTTTTCCTTTGATTGACAGCCGACAAATGGAGTTGGGAGATACTTTTCCAGAGAATGATTGATTTATGGCAAACAGAATTGGGATATACCAGGAAAGGTTGGCCCATATTTATCATAGAAGGTCGGGACGGATAGAGACCTGGCCGTAACAGAGCGACCAGATTAGGGAGACGTCCAGCGGAAGGTTGCCCAACATTCAAGTCCTGCCTAGGACATCGTTAAATGCGTGAGTACCAGATTTTAAACACCCAACAAATAACCACAGTTGAACAGAAGAAGGGAGGGACTGTGTGGAAAAGGAGAAGTGTCACGGATAAATAGCAACCCAAGGAGAGTAACCTCTACATTTTTTTTTTTTTTCCAGTGACCAGCCCCAAAAAAGAGATGAAATCAGAGTGATGATGGGCGCCTTTACCCAGATCAATGAGCTTTATCAGAAATCGAATTTCCCTTGTGAAGATTATGGAATAATAATACACCCAACTCTGCAAAAAGGAGGGGTTAAACATCATCACATATTCGATTTTTTCTCTACAGTACAAACCGTTAAGAGTGCCCTTGAACAATGATGAAAATAGAAGATGAAATTTATGTAAGATCAATAAAACTATAACACCAAGTCTGGTCAACACAAAAAATTTGTTGTGAAGTCCAATGAAAACCCAAAACGCAGAGAAAAAAATTATGGAGATAAGCGAAACACAGTGGAGAAAAATGTATCTAGATCGCAAGTTAATTATGAGGTGAAAATAAGAAGGCACAGAAATATATAAAAGAATCCAGGGTGCAGAGATGGAATTTGAGTTTTACAAGCTGAGCGAATAAGAGGTAAAACACTCTGACATAGAGAGTAAGAAGGACGGAACGATAGTGAAGGGAAAAACAAAAACTTTTAAATCAACCACGGATTCTTCATTATCAAAACAACAAAACAAGTGCACACCCATCCAACTTCAGGGAACCATTAAAATTTTCATCAACGTATAATTTCACATACAATTTTTAAACTACTTTCAAATGTAATTTAACATGTGTACCGTAACCGAAGGAGCATAATCCGAAGTGGTTGTCCCGCACTTGCGCTCCATCCATATCATGCTTGCTAACCGCTAATATCTCGCCGATACCTCCCAACCAACGCTAGGGGTACTCTTCTTCCCGCTAAGCCCCCTGAGCCGCAAAGGGGCCACGCACACAAACCAAAGAAAGATAGCTCTCAGCTTGCCTTGCAAAGTCGAGCTACCACTCTCTATCCGATCTGGGTATCCCAACTCCCACAAGAAAAATCAGTCAAGAGAAAAATCTGGCAGCATAAACTTACACATACTAGACGTGATCCCTTCCCCTTTTCTATCATTTCTTTTATAGAGTTCTTTTAGTGACCACTTGCCAAATGCACATTAAATTATTTTTATTACAAATTAATTAGGAAATACTCTCCCTGGTACACTTGTCACCGGATCCCTTAGTTTCACCAGAAATTCATTTATTTAATTTAATTAATTTCCAATTTCCCTCACCCATGCTAAAAGTGTTCCTAAAAACGCTTCTTGTTGTCCCTTTATTCCCTCAATTTCCTTTAGTGACTGAAGCCTTTCTTAAAGCTTAGTTGAGTTTTATTTAGGAAATTTCTCTAGACCAGATTCCTTTCTATGTTCCACATTCATTTTTGCATTTAATTTCCCCTTTTTATCTAAGTTCCTAATTAGCATGTCTTTGCACATAAACAATAATTAATTCTTATATAAATTATTTCTCCTTTAAATTCTTAATTTGATTTTTCTTCATCCCCCTTTTTTTTATTGATTAATTAATTTTTTAGTCCTCATACCCTATTTAGACCTAGGATTTAATTTCAAGTAGGTTTAGCATTTTTTTTTAGGGAAATTTCATAATTAATAAACTTTACTCATACAACATTTATTTTAAGGTTGACCACGTCAAAATAAAATATTTGTTTCTAGGCACCTAGGTTCATTGACTCACCAGTATTAAAAATCATGATGTGCCCCATGCACTACGTGCTCCAAGGGTGCCACTCGCCTTTATCCATGTTTCATTTATGCGATGTGCCCTTCAAGACGCATTACGTGATCCAAGGGTGCCACTCACCTTTGACTGATTTTGGTAGACGTCCATCCCTTTGAGTCAATACTCCATCAGGCGACCCTGTGGGAGACTAAGGACCTCTAAGGAATAAGGACCCTGCCTTATTGTGTTCCCTTTAGAATCTTCGTGAGCGACTGTCTCAATCTTCCCTCATGACATTGTGGATCTCTCGAACTAGGTAATAGTTAACCTACAATTTGAGCCACGGCAGGAGTGCTAGTAGGTTGTGGCAGGGCTGTTACCACACCTCTCCCTCAATATCTCTGGTTGTCATGCATGGACCCTTTACTCCTAATGTGAGTCTGATTAGCAAGCAATTGTCAATGTGCATCCATCAATGAAACATGTCAACAATCCATAAACAACATCATAATATACCTGCTCATATGTCACATATGAAAAAATAGAAATACCCAACCATATACAGTCCACTCCCTGACTCGATCCGGAGTCCAAGGAGGTCCATCGATGCCATCGACATCCCCAATTTGTCAATGCCCTTCACACTCAGGAGAACCCGTCAATAGCACCTGTCTATACATAGATAATTAAATAACATAACATCATAATCCATAAGCATCATCATCATAATCCATAAGTGAAGTAGACAATCATATAATGAGCCGGATCACTTGCACGCAAGTGTCCTCAAAGAATAAGTCAAATCAGGTGTGCGCAAGAGCGATATGTTACAATGTTTGGGTAGAATTATTGACACAAAAAATGAGAAAGGCCTATAGGTGGAGACATCATAAATTTGAGGGTGTGATTAACGTAGACAATATCTACATTTGACCAACCTAATGAAATTAGGTAAGCAACTATGTTATAATTCTTGTTTACAATATCAAAATGGATAAGTTGTGTTTAAATTCTTTTCATGCGACTTCTGGATTTCAAAAGTTCATTATACTACAAATATTTTGGAACCACAATCGTTAAAAATGGAGTAGAGTAAATAACTAAAATAGAGGCTAAATAAAAGATTTTTTAAATTGTTTTCCCTTGTGTGTTTTTATTAGTTTTGCTCAAAATTTACTAGAAATTTAAACGAATTGATGGAATTGTAGATATTAGTTCTTGAGATTGCATAATCCAGGTAGATTAGGGGTTTTCCAAGGCATTGGATCCATCTATGCATTTAAAACTATAACTTGAACAATGGAAAATTGAAATTTCAGAATTAGATCGTCAGATTCCTATTATAATTGCTCGAAAAAATAAAAAAGATATCATGTTTATACTTTTCCAATAACTAGTATTCCATGTCCATGAATGAGTGACCACACACACACACACACACACACACACATATATTCATCTTCATCTAATTTTAAGGTCACAACCAAGCCAGACATCAAATTGGTGTATGAGACCCCCTTGGTTGTGGGACAAGGGACCCCCTTCGCATAGGGATTTGACTGCTAAAGTCTATGGAGGTATGCATAAACTTTAGCAGTCAAATCATTGCGCGGAGGGGGTCCCTTGTCCCACAAACAAGGGGGTCTCATACACAAATTTGGTGTATGGCTTGGTCGTGATATTAAAATTAGAAGAAGAAGAATATATAGAGAGAGAGCAATAAGACATGAATTCAACCCCATTTTTGAAATGATTAAAGATTACCTCTATCAATTTCTTGGCAACAATTTTTTTTTATAACAGAGCTAACTATCTATTCTATATATAGGGGGTGGGGGGATATAATAGAGAAAACACACACACACACACACACACATATAAGGGTGGGGATGGGGGGATATATTAGAGAAAATATATTATTTTTTCTCTAATATATCCCTCCACCCTCATCCTCACCCTCATATTATGTTTTGTCTAATATATCCCCCCACCTTCGCCCTCATATTATGTTTTCTCTAATATATGCCCCCACCTCCATATATGAGGGTGGGGTTGGGGCGGATATATTAGAGAAAACATATCATGTTTTCTCTAATATACCCATCCCACCCCTACCCTCATATATGGGGGTGGGGGTGGCAGGATATATTAGAGAAAACAAAATATGTTTTCTCTAATATATCATATGAGGGTGAGGGTGAAGGTGAGGGTGGGGGTAGGGGGATATATTAGAGAAAACAGATGTGGGGGAATATATTAGAGAAAACATAATTTGTTTTCTTTAATATATCATATGAGGGTGAGGGTGGGAAGATATATTAGAGAAAACATATTATGAGGGTGGGGGTGGGGGGATATATTAGAGAAAACATGATATTCATAGCTAACTAGGTGGAAAAGAGCTCCACCACAAAGCTCCAATGATCCTCAACATATGTGTCCAAGTTCATCACCAACCTACATGAGATATGCTCCTCAATCCAGTCATCCTCAAGTCAAGTGTCCAACCTCCAATGTAAGTATAACATGGTCCCAAACTCCAAGCACTAAGTGTCCAACACTCCTCCTCCTATGTAGGAACGCCCCCTAATAGAGCAACTAACTCCCCCATTGTGTGCACCCAATGGATTAGTCAACATGTTGATTAAGGTAACAACATCCTAAGTAAGGGCATTGTGCGAACACTTTAAACCAAGATCAAGCATCCACCCAAACTAAGTCATTCATATATCCATAAACCATCACAAAGGAACTACGAGACATAGTGCTCTCCCAACAAGATGAAAACACTTTTGGAGTACCCAAAAGCCAACAATTTTGTTATAAATCAGAGAATTTTATTAAAAAATTTAAGATCTATATTGATAAATCTCATGTTAACCATATGTTAATTAAATATGAATGATAGATATATCATTAATATTAAAACAATTTCTTCATATAAAAAGGAAAAATAAATTTACCTTTTAAAAATATCATTTCTCACCCAAACTCTTAATTGATACGATAGATTATTTTACTTTTACCAACTCCATGCATTTCTCATTTCATAATCTTCGTATTCCTATAAAACAACAAACTTTTCAAATACCTTACATGAAAATTTACATGTTACTCTTTTTTTTCCAAAAAAATGTTTGTAATTTTATTAATGTAAACAAAATTACAATGTATCAGATGTTATTAAAAAGAAGCTATTTCGACCTTGTAGATATCCTTTGAAGTCGCATATCTCTTCAAACTATTCTATATACTATAGTTAATATTTAACAAAGTTTTATGTCATTGTCTCCAACAACCAAAAAAAACATATATTTCACCTATTTATCTATCAACAATAGTTTTCAGAATTATACAAGAAAATGGAAAACAAAAAAGTAAACAGACTCATCAACCAACTCTATTCTACCTTTGGAAAGTTCATCCACTATCCTATTCATGTTTCTATATATGTGTGAAAATGATATTTGTGAAAAAGTTATAAATAGTGTTTGTACATCATTAAACATGGGTTGTGATAAGCAAGTCACCATAAATTTGAATATGAAAAACTCTTGATTCTTAAACCAATTTAAGTGTCATCATCTCATAGTAATTATTTGTGTATCCAATTCCAACTTTATAGTTAATGCTAGGATTTTGAAAACTTCCATATTATTTATTAACATTACATAAAACTATAAAAACAATCCTCAAAATCATAATTACATCGTACAAAGCCTCAAAATTAATTATATTATTGTTTTTAACAATTATAAGTATGGATTGAGTAGCTAGAATGGATACTATGTGGCCATAATGTTTTATTATATGAATGAAATTAATATTAATATTAATAAAAGTAAATTAACAATACTATAAAATTAGTAATATTAATATTTTTTAAGTTGAATAACAATTACAAATCTAAGTAGAATATTTAGAGTACAAATAATGTGATTATGATGTTTTATTATATGAATAAAAACAATGTAGATCACTTAAAAATAATATGTTTAATAAATCAATATCATAAGTTTTATTATAGGAATGAAATTAATATTAATAAAAGTAAATTCACAAAATTATAAAATTACTCATATTATTATTTTTAATAAGTTCAATAGTTAGTATACAAATCATGTGATTATGATATTTTATTATATGAAAAAAAATAATGTACTTTATTTATAATAATAAATCAATATCATACATAAACTAGTTAATAATAATAAATCAATATCATACATAAACTAGTTTATTGTAAATAATTTTAATGGGGTGTTTTGTATGAAGTATTAGTATTATTAATATTTGTGATGATTCTGACTAATTTATATATACAAGTTTTGAATGGGTTTTTAAATGAGGTCTTATAGGCAAATCACAAATTCTTCTTATATTTGGGAGATTTGTGTTAACTTATATCTAACTTGGATTTCTTTTAAATTTTCAAGTTTTGTCGAATATTGATTATTTATTAAAATATGAGAAGCCTTGTCTCAACTTAACCTTCAAGGCATTTTCGTAAAGGCATGTTATGAGGATGAGGATGAGGGTGGCGGTGGGGGGATATATTAGAGAAAACATAATATGTTTTCTCTAATATATCCCCCCACCTCTCTAATATATCATATGAGGATGAGGGTGGGTGTGGAGGGATATATTAGAGAAAACATAATATGTTTTCTCTAATATATCCCCCCACTCCCACCCTCACCCTCACCCTCATATTATGTTGTCTCTAATATATCCCCCATATGAGGGTGGAGATGGGGGGATATATTAGAGAAAACATAATAAGGGTGGGGTTGGGGGATAAGTTATAGAAAACATAATATGTGTTAGGCAGCGAAAGAAAAACATAGCATAAACAAGCAATATCAAACATGCATTAAACTAAGCACATCAATCCCACAATTTGACACAATGATTTATGTGGAAACCCAATGAGGGAAAAAACCACGGGCATTGATAGTCGATATTCTTATTGTTCAAGGGAGAATTACAATAGCCAACCCAGGCATACAATCATCCTCTCCTCACACACACTCTGCTCACTACACAACTTGCTCTCACACTCTTCACACATTGCACTCACACCTCTATGGGTATGCTCTCATATATAACATCTATCACTCAGTTACACAAACTAATCATGAATAGATCACATAGTTACATGAACAGTTCATAAATAGATTGCATGCATGTGCATTAACATAGTTGCATGCATGTGCATGTGACCGCATGGGGAAATTCGTTGGCATGTTTCCAACAATATTTTTTATATAACATATCTCCCCACCCCCGCCCTCATATTATGTTTTCTATAACATATCCCTCAACCCCCACCCTCATATTATGTTTTCTATAATATATCTCCCCACCCCCACCCCCACCCCCATATATGAGGGTGGGGGTGGCGGGATATATTAGAGAAAA